>CAUYPK010156351.1:0-36259 GCA_963574355.1 Loris lydekkerianus
GGCCGAACTGCAACCAAAAAATAGCTGGGCGTTGTGGCGTGCGCCTGTAGTCCCAGCTGCTCAGGAGGCTGAGGCAGAAGAATCGCAGAAGCCCAAGAGCTGGAGGTTGCTGTGGGTCCTGTGACTTCACGGCACTCCACCGAGGGTGGTAAAGTGAGACTCTGTCTCTACCAAAAAAAAAGGAAGCTAAGTCTGGGTGGGCCAAACCTAATCAGGTGAGCTCTTCAAAGGAAACAAAGTTTCTTTTGTTTCATTTCAAATTAATGTTAAGGGTACAAACAACTAGGTTACAATGTTTGCATTTGTTAGGTAGAGTCCCTCTTATAGTTGAGGGAGGAGATGTGCCACATACCCTTACATTGTGCCCCTAAGAGGAGAACACCAATCCCCTTTCCCATTCCCTCCTCCTCCCTCATTCCCCCTCTCCCCAACTTGAGTTGAATTGAGTTTTCCTCTTATGTGGCATGTATTGAATCATCTACTGGCTTTGTATTAGTATTGAGTACACTGGATACTTGCTTTTTCTATTCTTGTGATACTTCACTAAGAAGAATGTGTTCCACCTCCATCCAGATTAACACAAAAGATGTAAAGTCTCCATCTTTTTATGGCTAAATAATATTCCATGGTATATATATATATACCTCACAGTTTGTTAATCCATTCCTGGGTTGATGGGCATTTAGGTTGTTTCCACATCTTGGTGATTGTAAATCGAGCTGCAAAAGACAATCGAGTGCAAATGTCCTCATGATAAAACAAGTTTTTCTCTTCTGGGTATATGCCTAGTAATGGGATGGTGGTACAAAATGGAAGGTCTAATTTGAGATTTTGGAGGATTCTCCATACCTTGTATCTTTTCAGACCACAAGGCAATAAAGGGGGAATTCAACTCCAACAAAACTTTTCAGCCCCAACCCAAAAAAAGATGGTGGCTGAGTAACAGCTTCTGTGCAGCTGGGCGCAGTGAGAGTGGTGAGAGAAGACTCCAGGCATCTCTGGATGGTGGGTTTTGCCCAGAGGCGCTTCCCGTGGTGACACAGGAAGCCAGGGAGAGACTTCTGGACCCCATGAGGAGGACAGAAGCGGTGGAAAACTGGCAAGTGGTAGGTGCATTTGTTCGGTCAGAGGCTGCCCACAGCTGTACCCATAGCAACAGTGGGACTGCAAGCAGGAAAAGCCTTACCTGTGGGCTGTTTTGCTTTTCTTGGACTTGGACACTCAATTGAACTGCCTTGGGAGATCTTGGATGACTTTGGGTGTTGTCTGGGGCCCCGGTCTGAGCTGCTGAGCCGGATAGGAACTAATAGTGTTCAGCTGTGGGCTGCCTGCACAGCTGCTGTGGGAGAGCTGCCCCTGTGTGTTGTAGCGAGGAGATCAGTCGGGAGACCTTGGGCAAACAACCAGTGACTGAGCTGCCCTAAGGTGGGGACTGACGTGCTGGGGAAGTGCAGAGTTCCAAGTGCGGCAGATTAACAGCCTTGGCCCTCAGGGGCATAGTGAGAGTCTGGACTTGGCCCACTGGATAAGCAGACAGCCACACCAGGAGAGATCCCAGGGATGAGTGCTTTCCTTGGAAAGTTTCTTGGAAAGTTTGGAGTGTCTTTTATGTGGGCTGAGAGACTTTGGGGCTCCCAAGCCTGCGGAGTCTAAGAGATCAGCAGAGGCCTTCAGTCTCCATCTCATACAGCTGTATCAACATTGTGATTAACATCCTAAGCCTCAGAAGATCACCTGTTGCCTGGACAGTATTCAGCAGGATATATACACTGTTTGGTTCTTTGATTTAGGATTTGGGGGAGGGGGGGGTTGTTTGTTTTTTTTTTTCTTAAATTCAAAATTTTTCCTTAGCATTTTTCTTGGTTTTTTCTTTTCTTTTTTTTACTATTCTAGTTTAAATACAATCTTCAATTTTTGCCTTCTTTAACAATTAGAATTTCATTTTTGCCAGTATTGCTGCCTCTATTATTTGTTTTATTTTGTTTTCCCCCCAATGTTATCCCATAAGGGTTCTTGCTTGTTTGTTTTGATTTGATTTATAGTATTTTGAACTTTCCTCTCTACCTGGTGGAGGTGGGGTACTATGTCTGATCTGGCTGGCAAAGAGCGTTGACCTCAAGGGAATCAGCCAACCCAGCACCCCCAGAGGTTGGGGGTCTTCAAGGTTGGGTCGTAGTACCCTACTATACACCTATATTACTCTTGTTTCTTTCTTTCAGTGCCTTTCTTCTTTTTATCAATATTTCCTTTCATTCACCCCCTCTTCTTTCTCTTTTTTCTTTCTTTTTTAAACCTTTTTTTCCTTGTTGCTTTTCAATTTTCTTATCCTTCTGGTCCCGTACCAAAATAACACATTAAAACTTTAAAGAGCAAGAAGAATTGAAAGGATAATTAGGGTAATAAAATGGATACAAGAAAGCACTCATGAAGAAGAATCAGCAGAAAAATCCTGGTAACATGAAATACCAGTCCAGAGTAACCCCTTCTAGGGATTGCGAGGTAGCTACAGCAGAGGACTCCTCCTGTAAAGAAATGTTAGGAATGACAGAAGGGGAATTTAAAATACAGATGATGAAAACAATGAAGGAAATTGCTAAGAAAGTGGAAAACAATCAAAAAACATGAAGGAAATTGCTGAGAAAGTGGAAAATAACCAAAAGGTAATCCGAAAACAGAATCAAATAAGAGATGAATGATATGAAGAATATAGAAAGGATATAGCAGAGCTGAAGGAACTGAAGCAGTCAATTAGGGAACTTAAGGTGACATTAGAAAGTATCAACAATAGATTAGATCATGCAGAAGAAAGCATCTCAGTGGTAGAGGATAAAGCTCTTGAGATAACTCAGATAGTTAAAGAGGCAGAAAAGAAGAGAGAGAAAGCAGAATGTTCACTGACACAATTTGTTTGAAAAAGTTTGAAGTGTTCAAACATACGAGTTATAGGTATCCCAGAAGGGGAAGAAGGATGCCCCAGAGGAATGGAAGCCATTCTAGAGAATATTATAAATGAAAATTTCCCAAATACACCAAAGATTCTGGCATACTCCTTTCTGAGGGATATCAGTCCCCTGGTTGCCTCATTTCAAATAGAGCTTCTTCAAGGCACATTGTGATGAATCTATCTATCAAGACAAAAGTAAAGATTTTGCAAGCTGCCAGGAGTAAGCACCAACTGACCTACAGGGGCAAATCCATCAGGGTGACCGTGGACTTCTCTAATGAAACTTGTCAAACCAGAAGACAATTGTCACCTGTCTTTAATCTACTTAAACAGAACAACTTCCAGCCAGAATTCTGTATCCTGCTAAATTAAGCTTCAAAATTGATGGAGAGATCAAATCTTTTATAATATGAAAACATTGAGGAAATTTGCCACAAGACCAGTTTTACAGGCAATATTTCAACCTGTTCTACACACTGACCATCACAATGGACCTTCAACAAAGTAAACACCCAGAAATTAAAGGACAGAACCTAGTTTCCACGATGATGCAAAATACAAAACTAAGCAATGGACTTTCACAAAATAAGTTGAATAGAATACTATCACACTCATCAATTATCTCTATAAATGTCGATGGCTTGAATTCCCCCAATGAAGAGGCATAGATTAGCTAATTGGATTAAAAAAACATAAGCCATCTATTTGGTGTCTGCAGGAAACACACCTCACATCAAAAGACAAATTAAAACTCAGAGTTAAAGGTTGGAAGTCAATTTTTCAGGCAAATGGAATTCAGAAGAAAAGAGGGGTTGCAATCTTGTTTTCAGATACATGTGAATTTAAAACAACTAAAGTCAAAAATACAATGATGGTCACTTCATATTGGTCAAGGTAAAAATACAACAAGAAGACATTTAAATTCTAAATATTTATGCACCCAATTTAAATGCGCCCAGATTCTGGAAACAGACCTTGCTTAGTTTGAGCAATAGGATATCGTTTAACACCATAATAACAGGGGACTTCAACACCCCTCTCTCAGAGCTGGACAGATCCTCTAAACAGAAAGTAAACAAAGATGTTAGAGATTTAAATGAGACTCTAGAACAACTGTGTTCAATAGATGTATATAGAATATTCCATCCCAAAGATAAAGAATATACATTTTTCTCATAGTCCCATGAAACTTTCTCCAAAATTGATCATATCCCAGGACACAAAACAAACCTCAACAGAATCAAAACAATGGAAATTCCACCTTGCATCTTCTCAGACCACAAGGCACTAAAAGTGGAACTCAACTCCAACAAAAATGCTCAACCTCACACAAAGGCATGGAAGTTAAACAACCTTATGCTGAATGACAGTTGGGCATGGGAAGAAATAAAAAAGGAAATCATTAACTTCCTTGAATATAACAACAATGAAGACACAAGTTACCAAAACCTATGGGATACAGCAAAAGCAGTATTTTATCTCTTTAGAAGCCTACATTTGAAAAACAGAAAGAGACCACGTCACAAACTCACAAGCCATCTGATGGAATTAGAAAAAGATTTCTTCAAGAGTTTTCCCTGCACTTTCTTCAAGTATTTTTATAGTTTCATGTCTTATTTTTTTTTTAATTTCTCAAAACTAATGAAAAGGAAAACACAACCTAGCAAAGCCTATGGAATACAGCAAAAACAGTGCTATGAGAGAAATTTATAGCAATAAACACCTACATCAAAAAAGTAGAAAAGGTCAGATGCCAGCGCGGCAGCGAGACAATAAGGACCCGCTGTCTGCCTGGATCCCGCAACCTCGCTTCCCGGTCGTCGCCCTATCCCTGCGCACCAAAGCCGACAGCGTAGCTGGACCCCTGGCGGCGCCAAGCAACTAGCACGCCTGGCTCTCTGGGCCGGGCGTTGACAGTACTGGTGCCGCTTAGCTAGCCGCCCGCGGGCGCTGCAGGGGGGGGGGGGGAGGCTGGCGGTGCGCTGCGACCGGTGGACGCGCGTGCGTTGGCCCAGTGCGGGTCTCCCCCGCCGCGCCCGCGTGCGCGCTGCTGCCTGACGTGCGCGCTGCGAGAGCGCCACCGTGCGGCGTCTACACCGAGCGCTACGGCGCCGGCCTTCGCGGCCAGCAGCCCCAACGCCATCCGCGCCCCCTGTAGGCGCTGTTGGAAGGCCGCGGGCTCTGCGCCAAAAAAAAAAAAAAAAAAAAAGTTGAAAAGATTTCAGGTAAATAACCTAACAATGCACCTCAAGGAACTAGAAAGGAAATAGCCAACAAAACCACAAATTAGTGGTAAGAAATAAATAATACAAATCAGAGCAGAACTAAAATTAATAGAGACTAAAAAAGAATTTACAAAACAGAAAGTTGATTTTTGAAAACAAAAACAATAATTAAAAACCAATTCTTGAAATAACTGAGAGAGAGAGAGAGCCCATTAAGATAAATAAATTCTTAGATACACGCAGTATCCTCCAGACTGAACCAGGAAGAAACAGGAACCTGAATAGACCAAAAAACAAGTAATGAGATTGAATAAGTAACAAAAAGCCCAAGACTGAATGGCTTTGCTGTTTCAGTCACCAAACTTTTAAAGAAACACTAACACCCATTCTTCTCCAACTATTACAAAAGTTTAAACAGGAAAGAGTTCTTCCTAATTCATTCCACAAGAACAACATTAAACTTATAACAAAACCAGACTGGGATATAGCAAAAATATTACTGATAAATACAAATGCAAAAATGCTCTACAAAAACTAGCAAACTGAATCTAAAAACACATAGAAAAGAGAATGTACCATGATCAAGTAATATTTTTCCCAGGGATATAAGGATAATTCTATGTATGCAAATCAATAAGTGTGATATAACACATCCACAATATGAAGGACAAAAACTGTATGATCATCTCGGTAGTTAAAAAAAAAAAAAAAATAGCATATGATAAAATTCCGAATCCCTTCATGATTAAAAACTCTCAACAAACTAGTCATAAAATAAACATACCTCAACATAATAAAGGCTGTATAAATATATAAAAAACCCACAGCTAACATCATTCTGAATGCAGAAAAGCTGAAAGCATTTTTTTCAAAGAATTGGAACAAGAAGTGAATGCCCACTCTTACCACTCATATTCATCATGATACTGAAAGTTCTAGCCAGAGGAATTAGATAATATAAATGAAAGAAATAAAAGGCATCCAAAGTGAAAAAAAGGAACTAAAAAATGTCATTTGTTGCCAGATTTATAAAAAATAAATAGACTCCATCAAAAAACCTCTAAGAACTGAAATATGAAGTCAGTAAAGTTTCAAAATACAAAAGTACATGAAAATGAGAAGACATTTATATATGCCAGTAACAAATAGGCAGAAAAAGAAATCAAGAAAATGAACCCATTTACATAGCCACAAATACATAAATTATATAAAAATAAATTTAACCAAAAAGGTGAAATACCCCTACAAAAATTACTAAAAAGCACTGATGAAATAAAATAAAAAGGACAAAGGAAAATGGAAAGATATCATTATCATGTCCTAAAAACTTAATATTATTTAAATGACCATGCTACTCAAAGCAATTTAAGATTCAATGCAGTCCCTACCAAAATACCAATGATATTCTTCATAGATATAGAAAAAAGTACTAAATTTATATGGAACCTCAAAAGATGCTGCATAATTAAAATAATCCTTAGAAAAACAAAACTGGAGGCATCTCAATACTTGACTTCATAATATACTATAAAGATACAGTAATCCAAACAGCATGGTAGTAGTATAAAAATAGACACAGACACCAATGGAACAGAATAGAGAATCAGAGAACCAAGGAGTAAATCCATGTATTTATAGCCAACTCGTTTTTGACAAAGACATTAAGAACATAAACAATAATTTAGAAAGTGTGGTGAAGACTATGTTAACTAGTTTGTTGTAAGTATTTCAAATTGTATATAAAACCAGCACATTGTACACTACAAATGCATTATTGTATATGGCTATGATTTAATAAAATTTAAGAAAGAAAATGCATTGGGAAAAAAACACTCTTTTTAATAAATGATGCAGGGAAAATTGTATATCCATATGCTGAAGAGTAAAAGTAGAGTCCTATCTCTCACAATATACAAAATTCAACTAAAAATGGGTTAAATACATAAACGTAAGACTCAAAGCTATATAATTACTAGAAAAAAATTACAAGAAATGCTTCAGAAAATTTTTTTGCAATAACTTTATGGGTAAGCCATCAAAAGCACAGGTAGCAAAACCAAAAACTAACAAAGGGAACTATATTAGACTGAAAAGCTTCTACATAGCAAAGAAAATAGTCAACAGAGTGAAAAGACAACCTGTAGAATGAGATAAAATATTTGCATACTTGTTCATCTGGCAGGGGGTTAATATCCACAATACATATACAAACATCCCTTATACTCAAGAGCAAAAAAAAAAAAAAAAAAAAAAAAATCAAATAACCCTCTTCTCGAAGGAAGACATACAAATAGCTAACAGGTATATGAAAAAATGCTCAACATCACTAAATATCAGGGAAATGAAAATCAAAACTACAATGAGATACTTTATCACCCCAGTTACAATGGCTATTAAAAAGAAAAAAAAAAGTAATAAACACTGGAAAGGATGTGTATTAAAAGGAATTCTTATTAGTAGGAGAAAGAAACATCATTGTTGGTAATGTAAATTAGTATTATGGAAAACAGTACAGAGATTTCTCAACTAACAACAGAGCTACAGAACTACCATAAGATCCAGCAATCCTACTATTAGGTATTTATCCAAAGGAACAGAAATCAGTATATCAAAGGGATACTATTTAACCTAAATGTCCATCAACAGATTAATTGATTTAAAAAATGTGGCATATATACACAGTGTAATACTATTAAAGCAAAAAAAGTGAAATCTTATAATTTGCTATAACATAGATGAGCCCAAAGAAAAATAAACCAGACACAGAGAAAAATAAAAACTGCATGTTCTCACTTTTACATGAGAGCTAAATAAAATTAGAGCTCATGGAAATAGAGAATACAATAGTGAAAGTTGGAGGTTGGGAGGACTTGAGGGAGAGGAGGATGAGGAGAGGTTGGTTAATGGAAACAGAATATAAATATATAGAAGAAATAATTTCTTGTGTTCTACAGTATTGTAGTGTGAATATGGTTAACTATAATTTATGGGATATTTTTAAAAATCCAGAAGAGGAGATTTTCATGTTCCCAGGGCAAATAAATGATAAATGTTTGAGATAAAGAATATGCTAACAACTCTAATTTCTTCAATACACTGTAGTGTTACACTGAAGTAACACTCTGTATCCCAGAAATATGTACAATTATTTACATGCCCACTAAAAAAAAGAAAAGAAAAAGAAATTCTATCATTTCTTGGACTTTTGATGTATCAAATAAGTCTATCAGAATGTTATTTTCAAAGTGTTGGAATAAGTTAACAAGCTCAAAAAACATTCTTCCTAGTCACCTACTCATATATTCCCCTAATTATGCACCTTCTCAAAATACATTTGAGTACAGTCTGAAACCCCTATAACCTTTAAGCAATTGGGGAATTGAAAAAAGTAGATTTATATGAATTGATAGTAACATACGTTGATAATTTATCTTTTTGTTTCACAAAAACCATGGACCTTTTGGATAGTGTCTTAGGTTGGATTCCCCAGAAATAGAGGGTGAAATATTTTCCTATTTACACTTGAAATGAGGCATGATAATTTAAAGAAAGTCGTTGTGGACTTACATGCCACACATGGGTCTTTCTGCCCTGTTATTTAGCAGCAGCCCTAACTCCTGGTGGAGATCACAGTAAATGAGTTCATTATCTTGCCAGTTTGTCTATTCTTTTCCTTTCTTTGTCATTACTTTCTTTTCTTCCCTTCATTTTTTTAATTTTATTTTGGATTGCTTTTTTACTGTCTCGAAGAGCCAAAAATTACCTTATGGCAGTTGTAGCTATAAGTTTAGTCTGAGTTTTACTGTGTTCCCTGCTAGAAGTACCTCTCACTGCGACCCAGAACCTTCAAACCCTCACAGGATCAGGTTGTAGCAGAATCAAATCATCCCAAATTGTTCGCTGAAAGTGACAATTGGAGACATTTATGCCCTCACTTTGTAGTCCTTGGACAATGGCCATTTGTTTCCTGTACAGACTACATTCTAACGTATAACCCTCATCTTTGCAAATGTCATTTCCTCATCTTTGCAAACTGGACCCTAGCTGCATCTTTCAGGAGTCAATTCATTACTCTATCAGGCTGGATGCTTCTGGAAGGTGCCATGTGTGCTGGGGATCAGACAGTGCCATGGTTATATAACCACTTGATTTACCATCAAGTGTATCTTGATTTGACCCCATGTCCATAAGTCAGGCTCTCATGAACCCCCAGCTAATATGGCTGGTGTGTGCACCACAGAGAGTGATGCTGGCCAAGCTACTTTGGGTAAGAAAGGGAAACCCACAACCAGAAATTTGTGTCAAGAACAGTAACATCAAATCTCTGCTCCTTCGAGGAGCAAAAAAGGTCTGATATACTCAACATACTAAGAAGTAGATGCGGTCTTATCATTATCTTATCTGGGGTCTTATCATTATCTATTGCTATCATATCAGACATTCAGCAACTGGCCTTGGTGAGAGAGAGTCTGTGCTGTTGGATGCATGCACAGTCTTATTCTTTATCACCATGGCTATTTGAAAGGTTTGTACAACCACTGGGGCAGCCAAGAGCAGAGGCCGACATTCATCTGCTGACTGCATCATTCTATGGACTTGCTTATTTCGTGCCTCTTCCATGGTGGATGTTTGCTCATGTGCATTAACATGAAACACAGATCTCCACAATTTGACAAAGGTCCATTCACATGCTTCTTCCTCAACCTAATCTTCTAATAGTCCTCTTTCCAGGACTATCAGACAAAACAGCCAAACCATTCACCTCAGCCCATAAAGACATGTGTATGTTTATTTGGGCTACTTCCTTCTCCTATCTACAAAGCGCATGACCAGTTGTGCCACCTGAAGCCCTCTCCCTGGGAAGATGTATCCTACCTGTTGTCTCAAGAGTCAACTCTGAGTTGAGCTATAACATACAAACAATCAGTTTTGGTTTGCACCAATGTACCAAGAGAATTAACAAACCAACCTCAATTTATGCTTCCTTCTTTCTTTACATCCTTGTAGAGACCATTCATGAGTCCATAGGTTTGAGCTGAAGAGAAGCATTAATGAATACAATAGAGGATGACATGGAGATAGATTCAATTTGTTTGTGCCCTCTGGACCTACTCAGCCTCAGCATCAAATGTATTTCCATTGGCACAACAACTTTATGAGTTGGGGAATCTATGATAATAGTACCTAATGGTACTATTGCTAATGATGGGACACCTTGGTCAATCATTATTTAATGTACCATGATCAGATTCTCAGTCTCTGTTAAAACCTGAAACATTCCTGTAGCTGCTTTTTGAATGGCATATAGTTCTTTACTGAAGACAATATGGCCTTGCTCCAGAAGCACAGGTTTTTGCCCTACAACTCTCCTATTGAGGCTGGCCTGAGACTCAACACAGCATCTGTTTGCACTACAATTACTTCCAATATCAAGGGGTCTTCAAATAGCTCAAACAGCTATTTGAGGCTAGTAATGAAACCTTGACCTGAAAGCTTTCTTACTTTTGGCTGCCTTTTGAAACTGGCAGACTTCTAAATCATCCAATAAATGGATCAGAGTATAATTTCAAAATGAAAATTGTGCTGCCTCTAAACAAAAAGGGACCCGTCAGGATTTTTTTTTTTTTTTTTTTTTTTAGACAGAGTCTAACTATGGCACCTTCCAATAGAGTGCCTTGGCGTCACAGCTCACAGCAACCTCAAACTCTTGGGCTTAAGTGATTCTCTTACCCAACCTCCCAAGTAGCTGGCACTAAAGGTGCCCACCAGTATACCTGGCTATTTTTTTGTTGTTGCAGTTGTCATTGTTGTTTAGCTGGCCCAGGCCAGGTTCGAACTCACCAGCCTCAATGTATGTGGCTGGTGCCATAAAAACTGCGCTACAGGCACCAAGCCTGCCCATCAGGTTTTGTGGCTCCTTCTTAGTGACAGAAGGCATAGGTGCAACTATTTATTCTTTATTTTGGAAAATATATAGCAGCATAGCATTGACCCCTAGACTCAGGCAGGGGTCCTCAAACTTTTTAAACAGGGGGCCAGTTCACGTCCCTCAGACAGTTGGAGGGCCAGACTATAGTTAACAAAACAAAACAAAACAAAACAAAACAAAACAACAACAAAAACTATAAACAAATTCCTATGCACACTGCACAAATCTTATTTTGAAGTTAAAAAAAAAAAAAAAAACAAACAACACAAAATGGGAACAAATACAATCACATTGCCTCATGTGGCCCACAGGCCATAGTTTGAGGACCCCTGCATCTTACATATTGATACTGCATATCAATTAATCTTTATAGAGTTTATCTTATGCCATCTGGGGCCATGTGTTTTACCAGGGCATTGGAATGCTTGTTATTTTTTAATGGAGTTTCAATGACTTCATATAATACTTGCCCATCAAGATGTTCTATGTCCAGATGATCCAGATCTTCCTCAGTTCTAAGGAGTGGCCCTGCCCCCCACAGTTCTGGGCTCTTTGCTACTAGACAATGGAATCCTAACTCACTGAAACCAGGGAGGTGGCTCCACTCCCGAACACTAGGAAGAAAGCAGCCTAGGCTCCTGGGTCTGTGGAATGGTGGCCCCTGTGGTGATCTCAGAATCATCTTCAGGGTCATTCTCCTCTTTTCTTGAATGACAATTCATTTTTGAAGTGACATAGGTCTACTGTCCTGTTCTGTAGAGTCCCATAAGTCCAACAAACTTCCTTCATTCTGTCCAGTTTTCTCTGCTCCCTTTAGTTCTAGCTGGTAGTGATTCTGCTAGCATAATCCCAGCTCTGTTCTTGGCTTCAGTTGAGAAGGCTGATGAAGTCATGAGTAATCTCTTTATAGTTGAGATTTTCCAGTTACACCTCTGATGCTCTCTAGAACATGCTTTCTTTCTTTTTCTTCTCTTTTTTTTTTTTTTTTTTTGAATACAGATAAGTGGACAATTTTGCAAATCTTCAAGTTCCTCATCCTTGTTGCCTGAAAATTTTTCATTCTATTCCTTCCCCTTGCATTTTACTATAAGTAGTAATGAGAAAACAGGCCATACCATCAACACTTTGCTAAGAAATCTCTGCTGTATACCCCAAGGTTTCCCCTCACAAGTTCTAACTTGCACAAAACACTACACCATTCAGCCAAGTTTTTGCCACTTTATGCCACTTTAAGTATCTCCTTCCCTCCAGTTTTCAATAACATGTTTCACATTTCCATCTTTGACTTCACCAGAAATACCTTTAATATTCATATTTCTATCAACATTCTGTTCATAATGATATGTGTATTCTCTAAGACTACAGAGTCTTTGTCTATTACTCATCTCCTTTCTTTCTGAACCTTTATAAGAATTGTCTTTAGCATCCATATTTCCACCAACAGTCCCTTAAATCCCACCTAAGCTTTTTTGCTAGCATGTACCTCAAAATTTTTTCAGCCTCTACCCCTCTTAACTCAGTTCCAAAGCCAATTCCACACAGGTATTTGTTAGAGAAGCACCCCACTTTGTGGTACCAAAATCTGTATTAGTCTGTTCAGGGTGCTATAATAAAATGCCACAGATTAAGTGACTTAAACAATAACAACAAATACTACCTCCACTTCATTTTCTTGCAGCTCTAGAAGCTAGAAATTCAAGATCAGGTTCCAGCAGAGTTGATTTCTGAGGAGGCCTCTCTTCCTGGCTTGTAGATAGCTGACTTCTTGATGTAACTTCTTATGACCTTTTCTTTCTGTGAATCTCTTCCTTTTCTTATAAGTGCACCTGTCCTATTAGGTTCCGACCCTTATGACCTCATGTAACTAAGTTATCTCCTTAAGGCCCTATGTGCAAATAAAGTAAAAATAACAGTAGAGCTTCAACATGTGAATTCTGAGGGAACACAATCAAGTCTATAACTGAGTTCTTACATACAAAACCAAAAACAAGATCCATAAGAAGAAAATTTGATAAAATACAAGTCATCAAAATTGAAAATATTTGTGCTTCAAAAAATGCCACCAAGAAAATAAAAAAGCAACCAAGATATTAGAAGAAAATAATTATAAATCATATATCTGATAAATAAGTTGCAATCCAGAATGTATAATGAATTCATAGAACTCAAAAATAAAAAATAAAGAAATGTTTGAAATGGGTGAATGTTTTGACTAGATATTTCACCAAAACATCTACAAATGGCTAAAAAAAATCATGAAAAATGCTCAACATCATTATTCATTAGAAATTTTAAATTAAAGCCACAAGTGCATACTACTACACCCCACTATAATAGCTTTCATACAAAAGACAGACAGTATCAAGTGTTCACAAGTATGCAGAAAAACTGAAACACTCAGGTGTTCCTGATGCGACATGTAAATTGCTATAGTCACTATAGAAAACTGTGTGATAGTCTGTAAAAATGTTAAGCTTATTACATGAACCAGAAATTTCACTCAGAATAATCTACCCAACAAAAGGATGACATATGTCTATACATTAATGTTCATAAAATAATGTTCATAATGTCCAGTATCTGAAAACAATCCAAATGTCCATCAACTGGTGTATAGTTAAGCAAAATGTGTTCTATTCACATTTAGTAAGAAATAAAATTTAATGAATACTCTAAATAAATAAATAAATACTCTAAATAAAACAATGAAAATAATATTTTCCTTTCTAAAAAAATAAAAAATAAAAGTTTTATTCTTCTCTGAAAACTGGTAGATGCCAGAGTAGAGACTGAGAGAGAAAGATTTAGTGAAAACATATTTTCTTAGACATTTAAAAAGTTATTCTCTACATTCTGGTGGGACTGCAAACTAATACAACACTTCTGGATTACTGGGCATCTACACAGAAGGAAAAAAAAAACAAAAAACTTTTTATCATAAGGACATTTGTAGTGTGTATCACAGCTAAATTTACAATCACCAAAATGTGGAGACAACCTAAATGACCACCAATCTAGCACTGGATTAACAAACTGTGGCATATGCATATCATAGAATATTATTCAGCCACTAAAAATGATGAAGACTATTCATCTTTTGTACTAACTTGGATGGAGGTGAAACACATTCTTTTTAGTAAAGCATTACAAGAATGGAGAAGCAAGAATCCAATGTGCTCAATTTTAATATAAGGACAATTGATGACCTAGTATATGAGGGATGGGAGAATGGCAGCAGAGACAGGGAAGGAAGGAGGGGAGGTGGGGGGTCACGTTGTTTGGCACACCTCATGGAGGAGGAACACATTTATAAGAGGGACTTTGCCTGACAAATGCAATTAGTGTAATCTGGATCTTTGTACCCTAAATGAATCCCCAACAATAAAAAAAAAAAAAAAATATTCTCTTCATGTTGATTTCCTAGGTATTTCTTAGATAAGACACTTAATTCTTCTATGCTATTTTCTCCAAGTAACTTTTAAAAATAATCTACCAGGAATAAATGACAAAAGTTAATCAAATCATAATATTCTGACATATATTTTATTTTACCATGAAAACTTTAAATTCCTTGTTAGTGTAAAATTAGATATGTTTATTCATGCTAGAATAATGTTTATTTGTAGTCACAAAATAACAATAAGAAATTTCATTTAAATATTTAGGTTATGAAAAGTGTCTCTTACATGGTCTATTTCTGAACTGTCACTTGTATTTGTTTGGATTTTCTCTGGAACTATGACTTGTAGAAATGAATTTGGAGAACCTGAGGAGATTAAAAAAAAAATTATAACCCTACCTTAAATTTGTCTGAATATCTATTCATAAGGCTTACTTGCATATGTATGCATGGCTCATCACTCTGTACTATAACAACATTGTAAATAATTAATTGGGAAAAATATAGTTATTAAAAAACTAGAAATCAATGGGGAAGAGGTATTTAACTTACACAAAATGTGTTGTTCCTAAAGAATATAGAAAATGCACACCCAAAAATATCAACGACATACTTCAAGAAAACTTTTCTGAAATAAAAGACCTAAAACAGCAGACCAGATAGTATGGTGTATTTTAAGAATAACTGACAATAATTAATCAAAACCAAGACATATTATTGGTTTTGTTACTGGAACTCTAACATAAAGAATCCCATGGGAATATGAGATAAAAAGGAAAAAAAAAAGTGTGAGTAATTGTAAATCACAACTATAGTCTAGGATGAAGGAGAGAAGAGGAGGGGAACAGGAGGGGCGTGGGGAGGTTTGACAGAGAGAGGGTAAATGGCAGGACTACACCTATGGTGCACATTGCAAGGGTACATATCTAATGTATTAAGTATAGAGTATAGATGTATTAACGCAATATTCAAGTAAATGAGGTGAAGGATGTATTAATTAGTTTGATATAAGCATTCCAAACTGTATATAAAATCAGCACATTATAGCTCATAAATGCATTAATGTGTACATGAAAAAAAAAATAAAAAATAAAAGTGATCCCATCACAGGCTGGGCAAGGGACTTGGAGAGAAACTTCTCTGAAGAAGACAAGTACACGGCCTACAGACATATGAAAAAATGCTCATCATCTTTAATCATCAGAGAAATGCAAATCAAACTACTTTGAGATGTCATCTAACTCCAGTAAGATTAGCCCTTCACACAAAATCCTAAGACCAGAAATGTTGGTGTGGATGTGGAGAAAAGGGAACACTTCTACACTGCTGGTGGGAATGCAAATAAATACATTCCTTTTGGAAAGATGTTTGGAGAGCACTTAGAGATCTAAAAATAGATCTGCCTTTCAATCCTATAATTCCTCTACTAGGCATGTACCCAGAAGACCAAAAATCACATCATAACAAAGATATTTGTACCAGAATGTTTATTACTGTCCAATTCATAATTGCTAAGTCATGGAAAAAGCCCAAGTGCCCATTGATCCACGAATGGATTAATAAATTGTGGTATATGTACACCATGGAATATTATGCAGACTTAAAGAAAGATAGAGACTTTACCTCTTTCATGTTTACATGGATGGAGCTGGAACATATTCTTCTTAGTAAAGTATCTCAAGAAAGGAAGAAAAAGTATCCAATGTACTCAGCCCTATTATGAAACTAATTTATGGCTTTCACATGAAAGCTATAACCCAGTTATAACCTAAGAATAGGGGCAAGGGGAAAAAGGAGGGGAGGGAGGGGGAATGTGGGTAGAAGGAGGGTGATTGGTGGGATTACATTTGTAGTGCATCTTATGAGGGTACATGCGAAACTTAGTAAATGTAGAATATAAATGTCTTAACATAATAACTAAGAAAATGCCAGGAAGGCTATGTTAACCAGTGTGATGAAAACGTGTCGAACGGTCTATAAAACCAGTGTATGGTGCCCCATGATTGCATTAATTTACACAGGTATGATTTAATAATAATAAAAAAAGTAAAAATAAAACTTAATTTTTCTGAAAAAAAAATCAGCTCAAGATGAATTAAAAACATAAACGTAAGACTCAAATCCGTAAAGCTATTAGAAGAAAACACAGGGAAAATACTCTAGGATATTGATCTTAGCAAAGATTTTATGCCTAAGAACTCAAAAGCATAGAAAACTAAAACAAAAATAGACAAATGGAACAAATTATACTAAACCAAAAGCTTCTCCACGGCAAAATAAACAACAGAATGAAGAGGCAACAGGTAGAATGGGAGAAAATTCATACAAACTATCTCACAAAACTCTAATATTCAGAATATACAAGGAATTCAATTCAACAATTAAAAAAATTTAAAAAGTGGGTAAAATCAAGGAAGACATACAAATGGCAACAGATATATGAAAAAATGGTCAACATCACTAATCATCAAGCAAGTGTAAATAAAAACCACAATGAGATGGCATCTTAATTAGAATGGCTTATTTAAAAAAGACAAAAAATTTCTCTACTAGGCATCTACCCAAATGAACATAAATCATTTCATCAAAATGTTGCCTGCATTCAGATATTATGAATTTTGCCCCCACTTCTAAGACTTTGCTCCTGTACAGCATTTCTAAACATATTCTGGGCCAGAAAGAAATCCACTGTCCTATTGGGAAAAATCTGGTCCTGGCAGGATTCACTACCTGCTGAATAAAACGGCCATTGGCCTTAAATAGAAAACAGAAGCAGCCAGTCAGTAGTAGCCACAGACTTTGGAAAGCCCCGCTACCAAGCTGGTTTTTGGCTTTAGGTGTCACCCAGTATGGTGCAAGCTGTGGTGGACAGGGAAATGCCCATGTCACCCCTCCTCTAACTCTAGGCGGCCCAATGCAGAGAATGGCTAGTTTTGATTGCTGAAAAGAGAGGAAAGAGAGTGAGAAACTTGTCTTGGTAACCCGAGGAATTCTCCTTAATCCTACTCAAGTTCACCAAGATTGTGTATCTAGGAGTCTTCAAGAATTGCAGCATTCCTGAGCTAAGCAAACATTATAATACTGAAATGGCTGCAGTAATCATGTTTAGGTTACAATACTAAATACTCTTCGAATCCTTAGACAGCCTACTCAAGAACAATGAGTAAAAAAAAAAATGCAGTATGCAAAGACTGGAGTAAATAACTCTTCAATACCTAAACACTGATGGATCTACAAGCATTAAGAACGTCCAAGAAATCATGACCGCACTGAATAGACTAAGGCATCAGGGACAGTCATGGAAACACCAAGATATGCAAACACTCAGGAAAAGTACTCAAAATAGCTATCTTAAGGAAGTGCCATGAAAGTCAAGATAACACAGGGAAGAAATTCAGAATTCTATCAGAGATATTTAACAAAGAGCGTGAAGTTATTTAAAAAAAAAAAAAAAGCAGAAATTCTGGACCAGAAAAATTCAAGTGACAAACTGCAAAATGCAAAGCAAAAGTGATTGAAGAGAAGAAAAAATTAGTGAGTTTGAGACAGTATATATGAAAATACACAGTCAAAAGAGAAAAGAAAAACAATTAAGAATGCCTACAAGTTCTAGAAAATAGCCTCAAAATAGCAAATCTGAGTGTTATTGGCATTAAAGAGGATGGGGGGAGAAAGACTCAGATAGGTTCATTCAAAGAGACAAAAATAGAGAACTTTCAAAAACCAGAGAAATAAAGTATGAGAAGGACAAATAATATGAAACAGATTCAACTAAAGTAAGATTACCTCAAGGCCTATAATAATCAAATTCTTGAATGTCAAGAATAAAGAAAGGATTCTAAAGGTATCAAGAGAAAATAAACAAATTACATATAAAGTAAATCCAATATTATTTCTCAGGCTAGGAAAAAGTGGGCTGATTTCTTCAAAGCGCTAAGAGAAAAAAAAGTCCAACCTAGAATAATTTATCTAGCAAAATTGTTCCTTATACATGAAGAAGAAATACTTTCTCAGACAATTAAAAGATGAGAAATTTTGTCAACACAAAAACTGTCTTACAAGTGTTGTTAAAAGAAGTTTAATAGTAACAATGGAGTGAAAACCTACAATAGATATGCAGAAAGTAAAAACAAAAAATTTAAACATATTGCTAGAGAAAATCATATTCACACAAAGGAGTATAAGAAAGGAAGGAAGGAATGAAGGGAAGGAGGGAGAGGGGGAGAAAGGGAGGGTAAAGGAAAGGATAGGTCTAGAAAATACATAACAAAATACAGTAGTAAGTTCTTACCTATCAGTAATGACACTGAACATAAACGGACTAAATTCTTCAAACTAAAGGCACACAGTGCCTGAATGGATAACAACACCAACAAAAATCATAGCAAATGCTTAATGATTCCATTGGACAGTCAGAGACTTGGCAGCAGCAAGATAGGAGAGTGATGAACCAGAAGGATGTTTAAGTGGATTCACATGTGTTAGAACTACTAAGAAAAGTAAGGGAATATGAAACTCAACCTTCACAGTGGTGATGTCCTCTTTGTGAAAAGTGTGGTGGGGGCGTCAGGAGCTTCAGAGGTCCCGTAATGTTTTGTTTCTTAAGTTGGTGGTGGGACATGACTATTCATTCTATTCACATTCTTTATGCCACCACACACTATATATACAATGTGTGTCTGTCCATGTGCATAAGAGCGCTCACTGCACTCCAGCCTGAGAACAGAGTGGGACCCCATCTATTCAAAACAACAACATTAACAGGAATTTGGTAGAAGGTGGTTGATTGTGAGAGATTTGTGACTTCAGCCTAGTGAAATCACTGAAGATATAATGGAAATTACAAGAGAACTAGAATTAGAAGTGGAGCCTGAAAATGCAGCAGAGTTACTGCAATCTCACGATAAAACTTAAATGGATGCGGACGTACTGCTTATGGATGAACAGAATAAGTGGTTTCTTGAAGTGGACTCTATTCCTGACGATGATGCTGTGAACACTGTTTAAATGACAACAAAGGATTTAGAACATTTTTCATAAACTTAGCAGATAAAGCGGCGGCAGGGTTCTTGAGGACTGATTCTGATTTTGAGAGAAGGCTATAGGTAAAATGCTATCAAATAGCATCACGTGCTACAGAGAAATATTTTGTGAAAGGAAAAGTCAACCAATGTGGCAAACTTTATTTTTGCCTTCTTCCAGGAGATTGCCACAGCCACCCCAAAAACCTTCAGCAATCAGAAGCCATTGGTACTGAGGTGAGACCCTGTACTAGCAAAAAGACGGAGACTTGTTAAGGGTTCAGATGGTCTTTAGCATTTTTAACAATAAAATATTTTTAATTAAAGTGTGTATATTGTTTATTAGACATAATACAATTGCATATTTAATAGACTAAAGTACGTTGCAAACATTACTTGGGTATGCACTAGGAAACTAAAAATAATTGTATGACTTGCTTTATTGCAATATTTGCCTTATTACAGCAGTCTGAAACAAACTCATATCACCTCTAGAGTACACCTGTATACTGAAAAGGTATACAAAATAGGATATATGTTGTCCCACTTTATGCAAATCTAAATGCTCTATAAAATTCTATATTATTTGTTTTAAAAAAAAACCCAACTATATTCTGCCTACAAGAAAATCACTTCACCCTTAAAGACACACACACCTTGAACTGAAGAAATGGAAAAAAAAAAAAAAAAAAAAAAAGTTGTAAAAGGGAACCCAAAAAAGAGAGCAGGAGTGGATGTACTTATATAAAATATATTTGAAGACAAAAACTATAAAAAGACACAACAAAAGGTATTATATCATAAAAAGGGGTCAATTCAGCAAGAGAGAACAATTCTAAATACATATACACCCAACACTGGAGCACCCAGATATATTAAATAGTATTAGGGATAAGAGAGATAGATTTAAATACAGAAATCCTTGGAGACTTCAGCACCCCACTTTTAGCACTGAGAAGGTCATCTACATAGAAATTCATAAGCTAGGTGTAGTGCCTTGCTCCTGTAGTACCAGCCACTTGAGAGGCTGGGGCAGAGAAAATATTGCTGATTTCTTGAGTCCAAGAATTTTAGATTGCAGTGAGCTATGATTAGTCTTCAGCTAGAGCAATAGAGTAAGGCCCTGTGAAAAAAGGGAAGGGAAACGGAAAAGGAGTGGGAGGGGAGGGAATGGAGAAGGAGAGAGGAGGGAAAAGAAAGAAAAGAAAGAAGGAAGGAAGGAAGGAAGGAAGGAAGGAAGGAAGGAAGGAAGGAAGGAAGGAAGGAAGGAAATAGAGAAAGAAAGAACATTAACAAATATTAGACTTAATCTGCAATATAGACTAATGGACCTAATAAACAGATAAGTAATATTTCATCCAACAATGCAGACATATTGTTCCCATCAACAAACAAAGGACTCTCAAGGATAGACCATATGTCAAGACACAAAAGAAGCTTCAAAAATTCAAAATAATTGAAATAGTATCAATTATCTTTTCTGACTACAATGGAATAAAACTAGAAATCAATAATAAGGGAAACATTGGAAGCCATGCAAATATATAGAAATTAAATGATGTGTTCCTGAATGACCATTCAATGACTAAATAAGTTAATTAAAAAATTAAAATTTTGGTGACACAAATGAAAATGAAAACACACATACCAGAACCAGAGATACAGAAAACACAATACTAAAAGGAAAGCTTATAACAAAAAACACCTGTATCAAAAAAGGTTGTTTACCCATTTATTAGGATAAAATTTTGGATTCTTTTTACTTTTTGGCTATTATGAGAAATTATTTTATGAACATTCATGTCCAAGCTTTTCTTTTCTTTTGGGTATGTACCTACAAGGAAAACTTTTGGGTCAAATGGTACAGGTATGCATATTTCCTCTCCCCAATTGTAATGATAATATGATTTCAAGAAGAAACGGAATGATGTAAATTTCCATCTAATGAAGCACAGCATATGTATATATTTTTCTCTATATAGTAATGGATATTAAGTAACTTGATATTTGGATTTAGTTGAGTAAGTTTAAGTGAGTGACTTAACAGTTTAAGTTTAGAATCTCAATATAGACAATAAAAATAAAAACTATATTTCTGATTATAAATTTTACTTGTCAACTTAAAAACATACAATATAGTAAATCATTTTTCAAAATTAAATTAGGGGTGAGGAGAGTAAAAGAATACACATCATTTGTTCACAAAACTTGATTCATTGAACAAACTCTATCTCGAAAATAGAAAAGTCTCTTTTCTCTCTCTCTCTCTCTCTCTCTCTCTCTCTCTCTCTCTCTCTCTCTCTCTCTCTCTCTCTCTGTCTTTCTTCTTAGTTCCAGGCACTTAACTATGTGATATGGTACCAATTAAAAAAAAAAAATCCTTGCTATGGTGAAGTGAAGAGTGCATGTGACGATACTTAAGGGAAGAATCATATCTTCATGTACTTGATTACTAGTAATAATAATTTTATAAGTTTGAAGCCAATATTCAATTATTAATTGTAAGTAGATTAGAAATACTATTAGGAACAGGGGAAAGAGTCTGGACAAAGGGAGATGGTAATAGAGAATTGATTTGGATGCTATGTCCCTTGTCACTTTAGTATTCTGAAGACTGACATGTTAAATATCCCCCCTTCCCCTGCAGCTGCCGGCTGCAGGCTGCAGGTTTTGAGGTCATTCTCTGCCAGGGCAGGACTGTGTGCTCCAGGATAGTGCTTCTTGGGAGCTAAGAATGTGGAGTCTTTAAACTTTGTTCAACACAGAAGATTTGCTCCAGATGAGATAAGGGAATGAAATATCTCTTTTCTTCCGTAACCTTAGTTTGGCCAGAGGAGTCTATCTTTCTGGACACAAGGCTGTCAGAGTATTGAAACATCACATCTGTGATGTGTGATTATGAGTCAGCTAGGGTTTGTTCCTTGAGTCAGCCTCTAATTGGCTGCCTTGTCAAGACTGCTTGTATTAAGACCATAAATACCTTAAAACAATAAAAAGTAGCAAGTAAATCCATACAATTAGCATATTAGTTGTAGAATTAGTCTAGTTAGCAGAAATGCAGCACAGTAAGAACCATGACAGGATTGTTTGTCTTGCCTTCATGAGATTCATGATTCTAACACTGATGTATGAAATAAATATAGAGCTAGTCTGATATGGTGGCATATCGAGTAAAGCCTCACTGAAAGCCTCACAAAGAAGGGTGTGGCACCTCCCAAATCCTCACTGCTCTTAAAACTATCTCTGTTTTTGTCTATTAATTTTCTATAACTTTCATGGTAATTTTCATCTGTCTTTTTGCCTCTCGGGCCACTAGAAAGTAGACTCACAGCATGTTGGGGCTGGTTCCTTGACAGTGAAGCTTAAAGTGATAGCACTAAAGACAAGTAATATGTAAAAAAAATTTTAAAAAGTGATTAAAAAATGGCTAATTAGTTGAACACGTATTTCTTCAGCAATATAAATAGATGGCAAAAAATATATACAAAGATGTATATCATCACCAATTATTAGGGAAATGCAAATGAAATAATAATGAAATACCACCTCACACTCATTATGGATGGCTATTATGTTTTTTAAAAAGCAGATAACAAGTGTTGGTGAGGATATAAAGAAGTTAGAACACCTGCAACTGTTGGCAAAAATGTAGAGTAGTGCAACTACTTTAAAAAAAACAATGTATTTGCTCCTCAAAAAATTAAGAATAGAATTACTAAATGATCCAGTGAAATGAAAGCAGAAACAAATAGGTATCTCTACACTTATGTTTATAGCAGCATTATCCACAATAGCCCAAAGGTTGTACCAACCCAAGTATCCATCAATGGATAGGTGGATAAACAAATATGATACACATCAAGGCTTAAAATTACCCAGCCTTGAAAATGAGAAAATTCTGACACACTGCATAGTTGAATTTTGAGGACATAGAGCTAAGTGAAATAAGCAAGGCACAAAACATAAATACTATATGAAGTACTATATGAGTTACCTTGAGTATGCAATTCATAGAGTCAGAAAATAAAAAGTTGGTTGCTAGGAGCTGGGAGAAGGGGAGGATGGAGAGCTGGTGTTAAATAGTTACTGAGTTTCAGCTTGAGTTGATGAATTACAACAGTGTGAACGTACCTAATGCCATTCAACACTGCGCAGTTAAAAATGATTAAAATGGCAAACTGTACATTATGTATATTTTACCACTCTTTTAAAATCTTTAATGGCTATATAGTTTAGTACTGCAAAATGAAAAGACATCTGGAAAAAGGTATACAAAAGTGAAGACACTCAACATTGCAAACTGTATGCTTAAAAGTGGTTAAGATACCCCAAGTTTGCAGGGTTAATATATAATACACAAGGATTAATTAACACCTTTTGCAACAATCTGGATGGAACTGGAGATCATTATCCTAAGTGAAGCAGCACAAGAATGGAAAAACAAACATGATATGTATTCACAATTAAACTAGAACTAACCAATGAGAACATATATGCTCAGAGGAATACAAACTTTCATAGAAATCAAGTGGGGAGAAGGGATTAGGAAGGGAGGGACAAAAACCTACCTGATGGGTACAATGAACCCTATTTGGGTGACTGGCAAAACAATAGCTGTGACTCAAGTATTAAAAAAGCAATACCTATAACCAAAACATTAGTACATCTTTAATAGTTTGAAATATAAATAAATACATAATCCACTGCTTTTGAACATACTAGCAATAAGTGGAATTTGAAATTAAAAACACATTTCTCTCTATATTAGCATCCACCAAAATGAAGTATTTAGATGCTAATAAAAATGGTATTAAACCTAGATTAAAAAATTGAAAAATTCTGATGAAAGATATAAAAAACTTCAATAAATTATTATTTCTTGTTCATGGATAGAAAAGTCAATATTGTCAGATACCACTTTTTCCTAGCTTTGTCTGCAGATTCAATGCAATTCCAAACAAAATCCCAGCAAGCTCCTGTGTGCTGTTTATGGCAAATGTATTTTGTGCTGTAAACTTTCTTGCTCTGTGAACTTTCTTATTCTGTAAACTCATGTTCCTTTTACTCAATAAACTTTCTTTCACACTTGCATTAAAAAATAAAAATATTTTTGAAAAAATTGCAATAAGAAAAATATACAGAATAGCCTACATTATAGTGAAGGAGAAGAACAAAGGTGGAAGACTGATATTATATGACTTCAAAACTTACTATAAAGCTATAGTATTCCAGACAATGTGGTATAGGTAAAAGAACAGAAAAATGAATCAAGGGACAGGAAACAGCCCAGAATGAAGCCCACATAATATTCAACTATCTTTGATAAAGGAGTAAAAGCAATACAATGAAGTAAACATGCTTCTTGCAACAAATGGTGCTAAAACAACTGAACTTTTGCATTTACAAAAAAAAGGAGACAGGAGCAGGAGAAACTTCTGCTCTGCAAAAAAAAAATAAAAAATAAAAATAAAATAAATAAATAAACAAATAAACAAATAAATAAAAAGGAGACAGGAGCAGGAGAAACTTCTGCTCTGCAAAAAAAATAAAAAATAAAAATAAAATAAAATAAATAAATAAATAAAAAGAAAAGAAATAAAAAGAAACAAGTCAAGAGAATGAGAAGACAAGCCACAAACTGGGCAAAAATACTTATGAAGGAACACTGGACTAAAGACTTATCCAAAACATACAAAGAACTGTCTTCTACAAGAAGACAAGACATACAAAGAACTGTCTTCTACAAGAAGACAGCAAGAAAGAATAATGAAAAAATCAGTTTTAAAATTGGCAAAGACTTGAACAGACACCACATTGAAGAAAATATACAGAGGGCAAGGTAAGCATATGAAAAAATGTTCAACATCATCAGTAACTAGGCGATTGAAAATTAAAGTAATATACCACTTTACACCTACTACAGTGGTGAAAATCCAAAACACTGACACGTCCAGTGCTAATGATGAGAAACAACAGGGACTCGTATTCAATACTGGTGGCTGCACAGGATACGTATGAAGACAGTTTGATGTTTCTTACAAAACTAAACATACTCTTAATTTTTTTTTTTAATCTAGCAATAACACTCCTTTCTATTTACCCAAAGGCACTGAAAACTTAAGTCAACTTAGAAACTTGCTCATGGATATTTATAGCAGCTTTATTCACAATTGCCAAAACTTAGAAGTGAGCAAGGTGTCCTTCACTAGGCAAATACATAAATAATGGTAAATCTAGACAATGTATGAAAGATAAATGAGCTATCAAACCATGAAAAGACATAGGGAATCTGAAATACATACATACTAAGTGAAAATGGCAATCTAAATAGCAACATATACATCTGATTTCAACTTTAAGAAATTCTGGAAAAGGCAAAACTTTAAAGACTGTAAAAACATAGTGATTGCAGGCATTAGTAAAGAAGGAGGGATGGACTATAGTTTTACTCTTCATATGAATGTGTAGGTTATTATATCTTGATTTTATAGTAGTATTGAGTACATTAGAGGGAAAGGGAGAGGCTGGGAGGAGGGAAGGTATTTGGTGGGACCTCACCTAATGTGCATAATGCAACGGTTCATTTCAAAACTATTAAGAATAGAGCATAAATGTATTACCACAACAAACAAGTAAGCAAGGTGACGATTATGTTAATCAGTTCGACGTAAGCATTCTACATTGTATAACAAATCACTAAGTTATACCCCTTAAATGCATCAATATACAGTTATGATTTAATAAAGGGAAAAAAATAAGGAGGGATGAATAAGCAGAGCACTTCTCCTTTTTCCAACTATAGAATCTGGATTTTCTTTATATACTTCAAATGAAACAAACAGCAACAGATTGAATGCACAAGCAGATATAAGAATCTAGCTGTCTTCTATTAAAGCAGACATTAGATTTAGAAAAATGTAAAAAAAAGTCATTCTTATAATTTTTTTTTTATTTTGGAAAATATTTTTATTTTCAAAATGTTACTTACGTTAACATGTTAACATGTAACAGGTCTATTACTATTATTTGTAAGTGAACTAATACACATTCTTAAACTTTTATATTAATACCTAATGGATAACCATTGCCAGGTAGAAATGCACATAAACGGAAGCTATTTGAGAATATCATTAATGTGTAAAGGAGTTCTGAATTCAAAGTTTAACAACTACTGCATTAAAATATTGCATGTGTCGTGGATCGAAAGCATCCCCCTAAAATTCCTATGTTGAATCCCAAATCCTCCATGTGATAGTATTGGTAATGGCCTTTGGGAGGTAATTAGGTTACACTGGGCCTTAGGGCGGGGCCATCATAATGACATTAACGCCCTGTGAGAAGAGGTCCTGCTCCCTGTCCCTGCAGACGACGATCTCTTCTCCACAGGGAGAAGGCAGCAGTTTATAAACTAGCAGAACCCTCAGCATAATCCAACCCTGAGGACCTCTTGATCTCCACCTTCCAGAAACGATTCAGAACAGTGTGTAAAAAGTGAAGGAAATAGCAACACGTGGAGACGTTTTACTTGCATGGAAGCCTCTCCTACTGGAGAATGCTTCCTGCTGCCTTTCCTTTCCTTCCACAAAGTACCTCTGTGGTATAACAGGGGCTTTTTTTTTTTTTTTTGTATTGCAAGGCAAATTATTACTGCATGGAAGGTAAATTATGTTGGAACAAATGGATTATCTGAGAAAAGTCAGTTTTTTGAGTTTTAGTGGAGTTCAAGGACGTTTCTGAGATACTTTTTAAAGTGCAAGAATAAAAGGGTCTCGGTTGGCTTACCGAGGCGTGCTGATAGTAGGTAGCTGAGGCCGGCAAGCAGCATCCTTAGGCAGAACATGCTGGGACTTCTCGGTTCTGAGCCAAGACTGAGCCGGTAGCGGTTGGGTGGGCGAGAGGCTAGGACCGCAACTGCGCGCGCCCCAGGCTGTAACCTCCCACTGCCTTCCCGGCGTGCAGCTGCTCCTCGGGCTGCCTCTCCTCTGGGGCCAGCACCTGCCCCTCGGGCTGCCTCTCCTCTGGGGCCATCCAGCCACCCTGGTCGGTGTCCTTACAAACTTGAACACACTTCCCTGCGTTCTTCTGTATCAAACAGTCCCAGGGTGCTTTTAAAGTGAATTTGTGATACTTCCTGAATTAAATAATCATACGCACAAATATACACACATATTCATGTTTACTAAATCTGTTTCTGAAACTTAAAAAAATATATATGAGCAAGATAGATTTGTGAAAAGATTCCAAGACAGGGAAAAGGAGGTTGATTTTCATGTTTTTTGGAGAGGGCCTGCTACGTCGTCTTCCGACCCGTGTCTTTTTCCTCCAACCAACCTAATTGTCCACAGATCCTTTGCTTAAATTCATGTTCAGAAACGTCTTAGTGCACTGAATAGCTCGTTCATTCACATAAAGAAAGAGAGAGATTCTTATCCAAATTACAGTACCTATGGTCCAGTAGAAAAGTCTACTCAGCACATATTTAAATTTTTGGACCCCAGCCTGACACCTATTTTCTCCTATCCCAAATGCTTTGGTAGCTGTGACCAGATCATGTCTTTCCCAACATTGCCTAATTCCTTTGGACTGCCTGTGATGCCTCCTGGTTCTAAGCCTCATCCCCAGTCTCCACAGGAATTATATTTTAATTCTTTCAATGCCAAAGAATGAATTAAACTCCCATACTAATTAACAAGTAGGCAGACACAAAAACTTAAAGGCCATGTGGAGGAATCAAACATTTAAAATTACAGCAGAGATATGATTTTATGAATGCCTGTAGTTTCAACAGAGCCTAAAAATAATAGAATGAGCCAAAACAAGGTAACAACAGCAACACATATCTATCTATCTATCTATCTATCTATCTATCTTTGCTATCTTTGTTATCTCAGTGGGTACAGCCAATTAAGTTAACACTGCTTCTAGGTAGCAGTTAAGCCAAAGCTGTTTCACCTTGCCTAATAACAATTAGAACAATTACAATAAATAGTTGGACTTGATAATATTCTGAATTAATTTCTAGTTCTTATCTTTCTTTGTTCTTTCTCTCTATCCAAACTTTCCTATTTGTATCTTTAATAGAGAAGATTTCATATTATTCTTACTTGTGTGTATGGTTCTCTCCGTGAAAGATAAGGTACTCTAAAGGACAGGAAATATATCCCATTCAGAACTTATATATCATAGTATCTAATACACTATCTGCAAAATGTTAGTGTTTCAGCAAATACTTATGAAATTAAAAAAAAATCTAATTTATGATTAGAAAACCTGGACTGTGCTTAACTCTACAGTTAGAGACCCAGGCTTGATGAAAGGAAAGGCAGTGACCTGACCAAGATAAATTTGTGGACCTTCAGTTAAAAGACTTATAATTTATGTGATAATTTGTCCCTTACATATAATTATCCCTGATTTTATTCTTTTAGCAGATAGGAAGTTCTGTAATATTTTTAAATTTTGAAGTGGAATCTATGATCAGGAAATTTTCCAATTTTTAATAACAATATAGAATAAATCAAGGACAAACCTAAGAGAAAAACACATAAAATTTGATGATTTCCTTCTTAATCTCATCTTTGATCCAGCTAAAATATGGAACAGAATAGAGAATCTAGAGATGAACCTAGACACATATTGTCATTTGATCTTTGATAAGCCTATCAAAAACATACATTTGGGGAAAAGATTTCCTATTTAACAAATGGTCCTGGGAGAACTGGCTAGGAAGGTGTAGAAGACTAAAACTGGGCCCTCACCTGTCACCAATAACAAAAATTGATTCTCACTGAATAAACACTTAAACTTCAAACATGAAACTATAAAAATACTAGAAGAGAGTTCAGGAATAATTCTTGAAGATAGTGCCCTGGGAAAATATTTTATGAGGAGGACCCCGATGACAACTGAAGTGACACCAAAAACATATTACTGGGATCTGATCAGACTAAAAATCTTCGGCATAGCCAAGATCATAGTAAGTAAAGCAAACAGACAGCCTTCAAAATCAAATAAGATTATTGCAGGTTATGATTATGACAAAGATCTGATAACTACCATCTACAGATAACTCAAATTAGTCAATAAGAAAAAAACAAATGACCCTATTTCTTTGTGGGCAAGAGACTTAGACAGAAACTTCCCTGAAGATGACAGGTGAATGGCCAATGAACACATGAGAAAATGCTCATCATCTTTAATCATCAGAAAAATGCAAATCAAAAACACTTTGAGGGTGATGCCTGTGGCTCAAAGGAGTAGGGTGTTGGCCCCATATGCCAGAGGTGGCGGGTTCAAACCCAGCCCCTGCCAAAAACTGCAAACAAACAAACAAACAAACAAACAAACAAAAACACTTTGAGATATCACCTGACTTCAGTAAGACTAGCCCACATCACAAAATCCAAAAAACTGCAGATGTTGATGTGGATGTAGAGAGAAGGGAACACTTCTACAGTGCTGGTAGGAATGCAAACTAATACAGCCTTTTTGGGAAAGAAGTATGGAGAATTCTCAAGGAACTAAAAGTTGACCTACTATTTTATCCTGCAATTCCATTACTAGGTATCTATCCAGATGAACAAAAGTAGTTTTACAAGACAGACATTTGCACCAGAATGTTTATTTCAGCCCAATTCATAATTGCCAAGTTCTGGAAGCAGCCCAAATGCCAATCAACGCATGGATATAGATTAACAAACTGTGGTATATGTATACCATGGAATACTATGCAGCCATAAAAAGATGGATACTTCACATCTTTTATGTTTACTGGGATGGAGCTGGAACATATTCTTCTTAGAGAAGTATATCAAGAATGAGGGGAAAAAAGTATTCAATGTAATCAGTACTGTTATGAAACCAACATATAATAACTTACACATTAATTCAAATAATAAAACACAATGTAGTCCAGAAAGAAGGAGGGGAAAGGAGGAAGAGGGACGGTGATGGGGGGAGGACAAGTGGAGAGAGAGTACTTGGTGGGATCTCACCTAAAGTGCACAAAATGCAAGGATTCATTTCAAAACAACTAAGAGTATATTATAAATGTCTTACCACAAAAAAACAAGTAAGGTAATGATTATGTTAACCAGTTTTATTTAAGCATTCTACGTTGCATATAAAGTCATCACATTGTACCCCATAAACATCTACAATTATGATTCAATAAAAATTAAGTTAAAAAAGGAAAATACATAAAATATGAAAAATGTATATAAAAATAAAAAATTCAGATCTAAAAGTCTTTTAGAAAAACTTTTTTTTTTTTTTTTTTTTTAAGAGACAGAGTTTTACTTTATTGACCTCAGTAGTGTGCCTTGGCGTCACCCAGCTCACAGCAACCTCCAACTCCTGGGCATAGGCGATTCTCTTGCCTCAGCCTCCCGAGTAGCTGGGATTACAGGCACCTGCCACAATGCCTGGCTATTTTTTTTTTTTTTTTTTTTTTTTTGTTGTTGTTGTTGCAGTTCAGCCAGGGCTGGGTTTGAACCCGCCACCCTCAGTATATGGGGCCAGCGCCCTACTCACTGAGCCACAGGTGCCACCCTAGAAGAAATTTTTAATTAGTCAAAGATACTAGGTATGATGGAAGAAGGGTAAATGGTGGGATCATTCCTATGGTTCATGTTGCAAGGGTACATGTCAAATCTATTAAGTATAGAGTATAAATGTCTTAACACAATAATTAAGTAAATGAGGTGAAGACTATATTAACTTGTATGATTTAAGCATCCCTAATTGTATATAAAATAAGCACATTGTACCTCATAAAGGCATCAATGTATACATGATCTAGGTGTTTATGATGTAATTTAAAAAAAGATACTAGGTATCATCTAATTCAAAGAAAAGTGTTAAGTGACATGTTAACATATTACCAACTGTAAAGTTTCAGTGATATGCATTGCAATTGCAAAACCTGAGGGTCTGTGAGTGAAAGACACAAACATTTTAGTCTGATGTAAATTAATTCAATTATTTAAATTGAAATAAAGAATACCTTCATTTGGGATGGCTCACAATTTTTATTTTATTTATTTATTTATTTATTTATTTATTTATATATTTATTTATTTTTGCAGCTTTTGGCCAGGGCTGGGCTTGAACCCACCACCTCCGGCATATGGGGCCAGCGCCCTACTCCTTTGAGCCACAGGCACTGCCCCGGCTCACAATTTTTAATGTGTGACTGATTGTTAAAATAATGTTCTGTTTTCAGAGGATTAAAATATCGACTTTCTTCAAAACTAATCTGTTTTCCTTTAACAAAAATTCATCATGGACAGTTTGGAAAAAGTCTGGAAAATGAATGAGAAGATGTATATAGAAGTTTGACAGGATTTAACTTTTTAATTAATAAGATTATAAATAGTAGGATATTTGGAAGTTACTAGAAGAAAAAATAGAAAATTTCTGGTATCTTATACTTATTGTAAATGTATTTTTATATCCATTTACACATACAAATACAAGCCAATAAATTTTTTAAAATTAATGAAACTGGTAATAAATGTACTTTTAAATATTATTATGAAAGGTTATGAAAAATTCATAGTCAATAAAATTTTCATGTATATACTACTTCTTCCACAGGAAAAAAAAATCATTTTATAGCACAGTTGACACAACTCATGTAGCACATATGACAGTAACATTTGAGGGCTTATTTAAGAAAACCTTTTTTTAAAAAAAATTTCTCTAGCTTAATTTTCCTTGAATTGCTCAGAAAATCACGAAAAAAGCATAATCAGGAATGAAAAAATATATTCTTTACTCTCATCACTTTGTCTCACAATATTTGTACTTAATCTTAGACTTTAAATTTTCTATAATTATTTCACCACTTTAGTAGTGGCTTAGTCACCCTTTAGTAGATAGCCTATTACCGAATTCCCCATAATTATTAAAAAAGTGTTTGTGTCATTATATTAATTTATTTAGTGCTAAGCCAATAAATAGCTCCCAGAATAAAACTTTGAAAATGTGATTCTAATTAATGAATTTCACAAATACGGATTCTAACGCTATAAACCTTTTTCTGAACTATAATTGTTTTTTCCTAATTTGAGTTGGATTCTTAAGACGGGTGATTCTTGGGAGTAAGGAGCAATCATCTCCAGTATAAAAGCTTTTTGGCAGAATCTATTTTTTTTTTTTTTTTTTTAGAATAAAAAATGCCTAATTCAATGGCATCGTCATATAATCCTTTATTCCTTGACACAGAGTAAGAGACCATACTAAAAAACAACAATAAACGTGCTGGAATTTCAGTTGTAGTGATTTAAAATAAACTACTTTCCTTTAGGTGTATCATTTGTTTGGAAAAAAAAAAAAGTGATGGTTTTAAAACTTGTCTACAAGTAGTTTGACATTTTTCCCATGAAATTCCATCCTCTATAAGAGAGTGGCTTAGAAACTGGTTTTTAGAGAATATAATATAGCAGAACTGTTGTGTTACTTGTCAGGTTAGACTAGAAAATGTAACACAGCTTCCATCTGACTCTCTCTAATCTAGTCCCCAGTAACCTCCCATTCCTTAATCTTTTGCTTCAGAACAGGTTGTGTTCGACCTAGGGAACAATTTCCTATAGTTCTAAAACATCCCACTGTTCCCACTGGATCCTCTCTAGGGCCTCCCTGGTGTGACGTCTTCCCTCACCAGGCCAGATGAACTATAGACATTAGTGAAAGAAGTATCTTCTTACCCCGTTAGGGAACATGGTCTCAGCAGCCAACAGCCAGGGTCACCCACTCTGTGATGGAGGATACAGATGGGGGGGGGGCACCACCTTCAGTTTATCCTTGGAGTCCTGAGGGAAAGAAACCCTGATTCTAAAAAGGAACTAGAAAGGTCTGTAGAACCTAGGCGTCTAATTTTTTGTTTGCTTATATCTTAGTCTTCATCAATGTGCCGTTTTCAATGAGTCATTGATACTGTAGTGAAAGCTAGAGACCAAGAAGGAGGTTGGACATATACACAAAAGCTTATCCACAATTTTACACCCCAATGTGGACTGAGGGTTAAGAACCTATGCTTAACTGAGATTAATGCTGATGCAAAAAAAAAAAAAAAGAAAAGAAAAGAAAAAGAAAAAGAAAAACAAGCATGTTCCCATTGCAGATTCTGAAGGAATATCCATACATGTCACAGTTTTATGGAAGATAAGATCAAATGAGGGTGAAGTTTCAGAAAAAATAAATAGTTAAGAGTGTTTCATTCATAATTTAAAATTGTAAGCTATTTTTATTTACCTTTGTAGCATGCAAAATCATACCAATTTTCATTCACTTGCAAGGCAAAATATTTTGATTGTGCTATTTTATCTTTTAGATTTAGAACATTTTGATCCTCCTGTTTCTACATCTTTACTGTTAACACCCTCTCCTCCTCCTTTCATCTCTCCATCTCTTCTAATATACTTGTTCACAATTTTTAAGAAATATTATACACCTTCCAATAAGCATATTGGTAAAAAATAAAATCAGTATAAAATATATGTGACAGTGATTCAGCCTGCCAATTATAGAAATTTGTTAGTGCCCTAAATGACAGAAAAATCTATCTTGAGTGAAATTCAGACATGCAAAATTTGATCCAGAAGCATAACACTTAGTAGTGATGACCAAAACAAAAGATACATAAAAATGTCACATTTGCCCAATTGTGATGAAAAATATTTCAAAAAATAAAAATAAAATTCTGGGAAAAGAAATTGGGAACAATTATAAATTGCTATATCAAAAAGAAATTAAATTAAAGGCAGTCTTAAATATAGACATGTGTTGCTTCACAGCAGATATAAATTCTGAAAAATGAGTAATTGGGCATTTTCATTGTTGCGACAGTGTAATAGAGGTCATTTCCACAGCGTAGATAGCAGAGTCTACTACACAGCCAGGCCACATGGTATGCCCTATTGCTCCCAGGCTACAAACCTGCACAGTATGTTACTGCACTGAATTCTGTTGTAGTACAAGTACAACTTAAAAAAGGTACAGAAAAAATATGGTATTAAAAATTTGTTTTGAGACAAAGTCTTACTATGTCACCCTGGATAGAGTGCTATGGTATCACAGCTCACAGCAACCTCAAACTCTTGGACTTAAGCAATTCTCTTGCCTCAGCTGCCCAAGTAGCTGGGACTACAAAAACCCACCACAGCACCCAGCTATTATTTTTTTGTTGTTGTTGCAGTTGTCACTGTTTAGCTGGCCTAGGCTGCGTTTGAACCTGCCAGCCTTGGTGTATGTGGCTGGCACTGTAACCACTGTGCTATGGGCATGAAGCCGGTATTACAATTTTATAGAATGGTACATATATATAGGGCAGCTCTATTATAATATAATGGAGTCACTATCATGTATGAGGTTTATCATTATCTGAAACATTGTCATGTGGCTCATGACTCTATTTTCTTAATTACTGACATAGCCATAATGTTTTACATTTACAAACTGAAAGTCAAAATACAGGGATTTAGATTTCCATATGATTAGAATGATGGGTTCAATATATATTAACCATGAGAAATTTTCTTCACTTGAAGGAACAATTTCAGATATAAGAGCAAGTAAAACATTAAAAAGCCATTAAATCTATTTTGGCATTCCACATTGAATACCATTATAATTGTATTGTACTAACAAGAAAATACATTTAAAAATGTGTAATTGTATTTGGAAATCACAATAACATAATAATAATTTTCCTTAGGGAAATTTAAGGTAATTTCATATGCCAATCATTTAATTTCATACACACAGCAAGGTATCCATTTAAATTGCACACAAACTTTATGAACACCCTGTGTGTGTGTGTAGACATACATATAGAAGGTGCCAAAAAATGAATACACATTTTAATAAAGGAAAAAAAAAACTATTATTAAATTAAATTTGTAATAATCTAGTCACATTTGACTTATGGAATTACAAGAGGTGCTCAACATGACTTGTATTCATCTTCTGTTTTGTGCTCATCATGACTTGTATTCATTCATGACTTTTATTCATCAACATAACATATATGTTGAGGGTATATAGAAAGAAAGAGAGGATCTTCACTAATCAGCCCACCTTCAAAGTCTTGAAACCTCTCAGATTTTCTCTGGGAATGCCACTTCTTTGTATTATTAATAGCATGTGTGATCTACTTACTTGAGGTTTACCTGTTTCTGCTAGCAGGTCTCCCTGGTGTCTCTCAGTGGTACTGCATCCTCTGTGTTCTTGTAGCAAGATAAGGAACTGAGGCTTTGCCTCATGTCTGTCTTTGGTACTGCAAACTCGTCGGTGCTAGATTAAGCCATTTGTTCTCATTGGCCCCACCTGGTACTTACTCAAAGAAGCCTGTGGATTCATGAAACCATCCCTTCGCCACTTTCTTGGGAAATTCGCAGAAATTTTGCTTTTCTCTCCCTCCACAGAAGAAGCTAAGAGTTGGAAGTTATCTCATGATCATACTGTGCTGTTACAAAGGAAGGGGCTATATCAAGTAAATGCCACTTTTTTTTTTTTTTTTTTTTTTTCTGATTTGATGAAAAATAGCCTGCCATAATACCTGGCTATTTTTTTGTTGCTATATCAAGTAAATGCCAAAATTTCTTTTTTTTTCTACCTGATTTGAAGATATTTTTCTTGGTTACACTTTTCAATGGGAGCAGGAAAGTCATAATTTCTTTAAATGTCTTAGCACAATAACTAAGAAAATACCAGGAAGGCTATGTTAACCAGTGTGAT
>CAUYPK010156353.1:0-24553 GCA_963574355.1 Loris lydekkerianus
TGCTTTCAGAATTTTCTCCTTCATATTAACTTTAGTGAAATTGATTATGATGTGTCTGGGGGATGTCCTATTCGGATTGAGTCGTGCTGGAGTTCTGAAAATGTCTGCTATCTGAATTTCAGAATCTCTTGGCCTGTCTGGAAAGTTCTCCTTCATAATCTCATGGAGAAAAGAGACTTTGTACCTTGTGAAGCCACTTTGTCACTTTTGGGGATCCCTATAAGTTGAATATTGGTTTTCTTTGAATTATCCCAGAGCTCTGTGAGAGAGTGATCTGTTTTTGTCCTCCATTTTTCTTTCTCTTTGAGAGTTTGGGAGCATTTGAAAGCTTTGTCTTCAATGTCAGAAATCCTTTCTTTTACTTGTTCCATTCTGTTACTGAGGGATTCTACTGTGTTTCTCAGATCTTTGAGGACTGCAACTTTTTGTCTCAATGTGTCAATATCTTTGGTCATTTGGTCTTTGAATTCGTTGAATTCTTGAGATATCTTTTGGGTTACTGCTTGGAATTCTAATTTGATCTTATTTTCTATCCAGATTCTGAATTGATTTCTGATATCTCAGCTGTTTGTTTGTGCATGGGATCTTGTGCTGTGCCTGCCCCATTGATCCTTAGGGGAGTTGATCTACTATAATTATTCATATTGCCAGACTTTTTCTGTTGATTTTGCCTCATGATTGTTTTCACTGTTGCCTCTGGCCATCCTCAGAGTTGGGGAGGTGTCTCTCCAAGATTAGACCCCAGCGGGATCACTCTATTGTTGGTGGATCTTTGTAGGGAGTGACCCTGTGTAGTTCCTTTGGGGCTGCCCCAGCCATGGAGTTCTGGTTGTGGAAGCAGCTCTGGAGTGTGACACACCCGGATCTAGGAACATGGCAGGAGCTGGTGAGCATGGTTCTGTGAGTGCCTGGTGCCCAGTGACTTAGGCACAGAGAGCCCAAAGCTGCAGCAGTCTCTGACCAGGAGAAGGGCTCTGCGCAGAGGTAGGGAGGGTTCTGGCAGGCACGCTACCAGAGTCTCTCACCAGAAAAGTGGGCTGGTGTGGAGGCAGGGAGGGCACAGGAGGGAGGATGCAGGGTTGTGAGGCTCCCGTGGTTCCTTGTCAGGGCATGCGGAGGCCTGGTGGCTGCGGGTGGTTGGTCAGCTTTCATGGCACAGCTCTTATGGAGGTCCAGGTGGTGCCAAGCCCAGGAGTTTGAGGTTGCTGTGAGCTGTGACACCACCGCACTCTAGCCAGGGCAATAGCCTGAGGCTCCAGTGTGCCAATACTGGTCTCACTCTGCCCCTGAGGGTTAAGGCTGTAAGGCAGCTCAGTCCCCACCTTTAGGCTGCTCAGTCACTAGATTACTAGCTCTTTCCCAATCCTTGTTCCGTGACCCTGAATGCGGAGCTTGCCAGGTCAGTTCTCTCACAATGGCTCCCTGTGGCCCACAGCCGAACACTATTAGCTCCGTGTCTGGCTCAGCGGCTCAGACTGGGGCCCTAGACAATGCCCAAAGTTCTCCACATTCCTGCTCAAGCTCTCCCCACGGCAGTTCAACTGAGTGCCAAGTCAAGAAACACCAAAACAGTTCATAGGTAAGTCTCCCCGCTGCTTATACTTACGGCTGCCGGTAGGATTAGGCCAATCAAACATACGCAACCACTTGCCAGTTTTCCACTGTTTTTGTCCTCCTCTTGGGGGTCCAGAAGTCTCTTGCTGACTCCCTGTATCCTCAAAGGGATGATTATAGGCAGATCCCACCAGCCAGAGATGCCTGGAGTCTTATCTCCCCAGACTCATTGTTCCCAGTTGCAGGGAACCTGTTACTCGGCCACCATCTTGCTCCACCTCCTGCTATTGATAGCCTTGCTTTTAAATTTAATACAAGAATTTGAAAACAGATTTCAATATTTCTGGGAAAAAATATTTTGTTTCATCTGCATTTCCATTTTCAGTTGACATAAATATGTTACTTGCCAATTTTCAAAGGAGTGCATAGAACTGCAATCTGACATTCAACTTCAACAAAACGTTGACCCTGCCTCTTTACTGGACTTTCATAGATCTCATGTTCTCAGAGATAAATATCCCTCACGTCACAATCATGCCTTATTCATGTCATCACTTTTTGGCAACACTTATATTTGTGAGCAAGTATTTTCAAGAATAAGCAAATTCAAAATAAAATTGGAATCCGAATGTCTGATGAGCACCTTGAGAACTCACTAAGAACTGCGACTACTTTCATACAACCAGATATTGATGCATCAGTTTCTCAAATACAATGTCAAGTATCCCACTAGTTTTATGTTGCCCACTTTTCTTGTATAATAAAATTAGCAAAAAGATGTACATTTTCTTTATTGGTGATTGCAAACTTGGGACCTGCTCAGTGATTTTAAAAGACTCTCTTAAATAGCCACTGTAAAATTAGGATTATTATCTGAGGCCTGTTTTGCTTCTTTGTGGTATCAAATATCATAAAATTATGCATGGATTTTTTTTTCTCATCTGCTTTTGTTAGTGTTTGTGTATTTTATATGTCTCTCAAGACAACTCTTTTTCTGGGGTAGCCCAGAGAAGCCAAAATGTTGGATACCCCTCCTCTAAATTGATTCAACATAAGTTTTTAAAACTAAAGCACAGAAACACATACTGAAGAAAGACCAACAGTAACCTCTAGTACCAATGAATTAGTAACACATTGACTATATGACTAAGAACAATGCAATTAAGTTAAAAATATAAAAAAGAAGAAACTGGAAAAAAATCCATTTGTACATTTTAAAAAGATTACCTGTAAACAATTAATGGGTTAAAGAAGAGGGCAGGAGTTTCCCTCTAGCCGGAGAGCTCAGGGTTGACTGAAGGAATGTGCCTGGTGAAGGTGTAGACTGTTTCAAGGCTGAAAACAAATAAAAGTGATATTATTTTTTGCCAGGGAGGGTATTTCAGTCATCTCAATAGCCTCAGTGCCTCACTTGATACTCAGCAGTAAGGGTCAATGAATGCTTACCTACTGGATTTAAAAATAGACCCCAGTGGACACTGCCTATATTTCCTTTGATCCTTAAGTGCAGACAGAACTGGAAAACTCTACAGTCACTGGAAGGAAAAATAGACCAAATCCAGCAGAGAGATGAAAAGAGACAGTAAAAGGGATGAACAGCTATATCATTAATAGGGTAAGGGAGAGCACTTTGCTTTTACAGGGTGCTCTTAGACAACCAGAATCTCAGCAGTGAAAACAGGGCTTTGGAGCTCAGCATCTTTGAAATTTTTAGGTAAGCCCTTAGAAAACTGATGATTAGGGAATTAAAGTGAATCATTAGGGTTATCGTAAGTTTGAGATAAAAGCCTAGGAGGTATCCTGGTTCCCTGTAGAGAGTATTTTATTACCAGAGTAGACCCTTGACAAGGCCAGAGAATTTTTGCCTAGACTTCTAGGAATTTCCCAAGTCAAAAAAACCCCAGACATGTTTGCAAAGGTTTTCCAGCTATTGAAATCATATTTAGAGATAATCATGGTGTATTAGGGTTCTCCAGAGAAACGGAATTAACAGGGTGTGTGTGTGTGTGTGCACGTGCATGTGTATGGTATACACGATTCTTCATATATTTAGGTTATACATGGGGAACTATATAGTGTATGTCATGTGGCCTTCAGGCATCCTTCAGAGAAAAAGAACCAACGTGATACAAATGCATGTGTGCATATGTCTGAAGGTCTGCGAACCAGAAGCCAAGGGCAGGAGAAGACAAATGTTCCAGCTCAAAAGTCAGACAGTGAATTCAAACTTCCTGCAGTGCCTGTGTTCCACGTAAGCTCCCAGTGGGCCGGGTGATGCCCATGCAGACAGGAGAGAGCCATCTTTTTTCTTTGGTTGGTTAATTCAAATAACAATTTCTTCCAGAAACACCCTCACAGACACACCTAGAAAGGGTATTTAATCAGATATTTGGGTACCCCATGATCAAGTCAAGTTGGCACATAAGATTAACCATCACACATGGGTTGACACTGCCTGTCCTCAGATCACACGTCAACAACTTTTTGAACTTGGAATGAAGTTTCCACTCTCTTTTGACAATCATTTTTCACACGGAGACCAAGGCACTGCCTATGCAGTGGGAGATGCCAGCACAAACAAGACTCAAATACATGTCTCAGATATCATCGTGTGCCAGGCTGGACAGACATTAATGCTAGCTAGATAACCTTTTCTAACATTGTAGGTACTATAAGACATTATGAACTTTCAAAAAATCTAATACATGCTTTAATCAAATAAATTATGAATATTTAATAATAATAACTTGAAAAAATCAAGGGCAAGGAAAGGTGGCGTGAAGAGAATTCGAAACTTTCATTTAGAGGATAATAAATTTTTGTATTGTTTGAAATTTTATGATGCATTTACTTATTCCTTTTAAAACTGAGTCTTGGGCAGAGCTTAATAGGTAAATGAACATAGTCAGTGAGGCAGCTTATGTAGGTCCAAATTCTGGAATTGTCACTTATTAACTGTATGACCTTCAGTAAATGATTCAATTTTTCTGAGTCTCAGTTTCTCATATGTAAAATGAGGAATATAATTACAGAATCTACCTCACAGGGTTCCTGTGTGCTTAAATGAATATATGCAAAATAATTAGAGAAATTCATGGGGCATAGTAAGTATTCTGTCATTATTAACTTTTATTATAATTGAGGTATTTTAAGAATCTCCCCTCCCCCCCACCACCACTAGCATTTAAGGTCAGGAAATAGTCTACTGTTAGTTTCCACAGCTCCCGGCATCTCAAAATCAGGCTGCAGCCTCTGCTTTTTCTTGCATCATACACAGTCTCTGGGAAGAATGACCTGGACTCCCATGTGGAAAGTGTAGCTACCTGCGAGTTTGGAGCTGTACTCTGACCAGTTTCCATCAGTTGGTCCCCTTGGACATGGAAACCATCTGGACTGAATCTTAGAGTTTCCTCACCCTGGACTTTGGTCACTTGCCTCCTTCCAATGCATGACACAGATGAAGTAACTGTTACAGCCCTGGCACCTGCAGTTTATACCTTATCATCCCAGAATTTATTCTCCACTGTAAGTTATTTTTTAATTCCTTCTTTCCTATGCCTACCATCATAAAATCTAAAAATCTATGTTAAGATTTTCTTGCCCTCTTATATCATAAAAAACAAATTAGGTGGGAGATGAAAGGCAATTGGGTAGATATATTCTGTACATGAATATGTTCATTTGATGAATGCTGATGTACTAATACAGGTTTACAAGCATCAATTTGTTGTTCACATGAACATTTATTGGGGAAAACGATCATGGAAGCTTTACTGATGATATAAACTCATTCAAAAATTTAATATTCCAACCCTGAGTTTTTAATTGCTTTCCATTATAAACACTGTAAACTGCTTATTCTCCATTTTCTCATGACACTTAACCCAGCAGGTCTCTCTGGGAAATGTACAAAAGAATACCTTCTATGGAGAACACTTTTCCATAACGGAGTGAAGGCTTTTCCTTTATGTTCTGCGGAGGAATTTGCAAGGAGGTAGACACATCAGAGCCCAGGGCTAGTGTGTTGTGAGAACAGCTTTTTTAGGCACCAGCCAATTCATGAGGAAAAGGCGAGAAAGCAAGCAGGTACATGATCCAATATCAATATGCAAATCTGATCACATGGTTCAGGCTTAAAATTATTTAGTGGTTGCACATTCCCTTTAAGAAAAAAAACAAACAAAAATACTTAACTTGTACATGACATTAAAAGATCCTTCATAATCCAGGTCCAAGGCCATAATTTCAAGGCCTCAATTTTCATCACTCTTCTGTGTGATCCAAATGTATAAAATAATATGGAGTTTGAAGAATGGGTCTAGATCATTTCATTTTCTAAGACTTTCCCTGTGGATTTCTCTGTTAAGACTACACTTATCTCCTTTCTTAGTTTAGCTCTCCAGTGCGCATCCTATAAAAGTTGTTCATGTACCATGCCTTCTGGAAAACTCTTTGAGTTTCTCACCTGCTGTGACAATGTATATTTTCCAAAGATGATCACTACAGCATCTGCCAACTTGTGTCTTAAGTTCTGGAATTTGGACACAGGGTAGCTTGGACCTTTCTTCTATCCAAATGTGGGGCCTCCACTGCTTGACCTTGAATCTGGGTGACAGTGAACATGTTGTTTATAAAACTTTAGAGGCTATATCATAAAAACAACTTGTCTTCTGCCCAATTCTTTTGGGACTTGACTCTTGGAACCCAGCCACCACCCTATATGAAAACCTGCACTACAAGGAGAGGCTATGCATAGGTGTTTTGGTCCATAGCCCTACCTGAAGTCCTACCTTACAGGCCGGATCAGCCTTCAGGTGAGAATGAATGAGGCTTCAGATGATTTTTTCCAAGAAGAACTAGGTCAAGAAGAACTAGATGTGTGTGGTAGGTGCATTCATTGCTAATGGGGTAGGAAATATTTAAAGAAATATTCACTTTGCTTGAGATAAAGTGATGGTGCACTTTACGTCCTCCATCTATGTAATCACATTTAACTATAATTATTAGATACTTATCACAGTGGCCATTTCTTTGTTTCACTAACAGTGGATGTTTCAGGCTTGTTTTCTATGCTTTTTATTCTTGTCAGTGTGTTTTCTTGCAGATACCTCTCTTTCCAAACTTCACTTATGTTAAGCTTGGGATTTTTTAAGGAGTGTACTTTTCAACTATGGTGCCTATAATGCATATAATATGTATCAGGCAATCTCAAATTTACTGAGAAATATAAAAAAGAAAAGTGGTAAGATCTGCATCTTATATGATTTGTTTTACTGTCCAAACCTACCTGCCTTATCTTTGGGATAAGAAAGCATATTTATAATATATAGTCCCAATCCCTACAATTGTTTGACATCTGGGAAATAATCTGAAGTGTTTCTAGCACTTCTAACTTAATCCTAAACAAAGCCTAGGTTATTTGAGGCTCTGACTGCTATTAACTGCAAATCTGATTTATTCTCAGAGTTAAGTAGTGTGTCTAAATGTTTACTGGGGGGTGGTACCTGTGGCTCAAAGGGGTAGGGCACCAGCCCCATATGCCAGAGGTGGCAGGTTCAAACCCAGCCCTGGCCAAAAACTGCAAAAAAAATAAATAAAATTAAAAAAAAAATAAATGTTTACTGGGATCATTTTCTTATCAACTTTTGAATAAGAAAAAGTAAATACAGTATTCATCCTTAAGGGTAAATGTAATATTAATGTGTTCCTCCTTTCCCTCCTCAAGCTCCCAAATAAACTGAAGTGTATAGTTGATTCAGGCTACATGAAGTTTCCAAGGAAATAAACTGAGCTACGTGTCTGGACATCAAGGGTTCCCCATCAGCCTTCAGAAGGTGACATGGTTCTTAAAGACAGTCAATGTAAGGAATTTTTCTATTGTAGTGAAAGACTTGCCTCAAGAATGGACCCAACTTGCTTGGCATGGCTCCCCCCTGCTTCTTTTCCTCTGTGCCATGATGCCTGGGATTGCACCAGAGAGGAGTCATGGTTACTTGCGTGTGTGTACTGGGCCTCAGCCCATCAGAAACTAGCAGGTTTAGCTAAGGGACTCTCATGGAGCTAAGCTCTCAGCTTCTTGGACAGAGTAATTGTGGGATGTACTTGCTGAAAGTATCCCCAGACTCTTGAAGCTGAATATCTTTTTACAGCAGAAAATTCTGTATTCTTTTTTCTTGAACCACTAAGTCACTAACTCAAACCCTGTCTCTTTTTGTTTCTTTCATGGGGCACTCCCTACTCCCATTATAATATTTTTATTTATTTATTTACCTCCCATAATAGTAGGACAATTCTTCACCAAAATCTCTGCCTAAGATGAGATCCTAAAAAAATTGTAGGATATGGCCATTCAATATAGATTCCGGAGCCTTAGACGAGAGATGGGAAGTGTGGTGCACAGAATGTGGACCCTTGCAAGCCGGCAGGGATAGAATGCTGCCTGCCTATAGTTGCTCTGCTTCCTGCTAACTGATAAAAGAACAGCACAAAATCATCCCTGTAAGTGATTTCTCCATTCTGCACCGTTATCAGAGAGCCATGGACTGTTCTAATTGTGTGAACTCCCCTGAGGTTCAGAGGTTATCTGACCCACAACCCACCCAAAGACTGGAGCTTGGGCATGCTGTATACTTGGGATGGAGAGAGGTTTTTTTTTTTTCAGAGAGAGAGTCTCACTTTATTGCCCTCGGTAGCGTGCCCTGGCATCACAGCTCACAGAAACCTCCAATTCCAGGGCTTAGGCAATTCTCTTGCCTCAGCCTCCTGAGTAGCTGGGACTACAGGCACCCCCCCACAACACCCGGCTAATTTTTTGTTGCAGTTTGGCTGGGGCTGGCTTTGAACCAGCCACCCTCAGTATATGGGACTGGTGCCCTACCCACTGAGCCACAGGTGCTGCCCTGGAGAGGTCTTCATAGTGTCTCTTAAAAAAGATTCTCCAGGGGAACTTCACTTTGCCCTGTAGCACCTTGTATGGTTCTTTGAATTGGGGATACATAGAGCAAGACACGACATAGCTTTCATTTTCCTTGGATTTGTTTTGTAGTAAAGAGATATTATGAACAATTAATTCATTTTAATCAATCTTCTTTTTTGTTTCTGGCCTCCAGGAGCCCACAGGATGACATATTCCCATCAATAATAATGGATGTCAAAGGCAGGGATTCTTCTCAGAACTTGAGCGGATGAAGGGTGGATATGTCTCCTCAAGAACACGTATTACATCTCTGAGGCAGTTTTACATCTCTGAGGTAGTTTCCCAAAGTCCCAGGTGAGGCCATGTGGGGCAGCTCACGCCTGTAGTCTTGGCACTCTGGGAGATGGAGACGAGTATATAGCTTCAGGGCACAGGTTCAAGGCCAGCCTCAGCAAAAAGCGAGACCCTGTTCCTACTAAAAATAGATAAACTGAGGCAAGAGGATTGCTTGAGCCCAAGAGTTGGAGGTTGCTGTGAGTTATGATGTGATGACACTCTACCCAGGGTGAGAACTTGAAACTCTGTCTCAAAAAAGAGAAAATTCCCAGGTGATTTTGATGCACCCACATTCCCAACTCTTTCCCACTTTGCCATTTTACACTGTTCATTGATGTTTCTTGTATTACTTTAATAATTAAAATTTGAATAATGAATATTTTATAGAAGTATTTATTAACCTGCCCTGCAAACTGGAGGGGAGGAATGGCTCTTTTAGCCACCCTCCCTCCTCCTTGATAATTTTGTTTGCAGAATACAGATGCATGATATTTTATTTTATAAAAGAATACCCATTTCTTTATATTTAAAAGAACTACCTAGATAAAAAAAAAATGTATGTGGAAACTGCCAGTGAGTGATATGGACAAAGATATATGCACTTAGACATCACAGAGCTCTTAAATGGTGGGTCCTGGAGCAACACAGTGCCATTGGTAAAAAACTGAAGTAGTAATTGTGCTCATTGGTTGTATTCCAAGAAAGCTTTTTCTTGAGCAAAAATAGCACTGTAATACAGAAAGATGTATTACCTGGTCTCAGCTTAGAGGGCTCCTATGATAAATTAAAGCTGATTCTAGGCCTAAGGGGATTGCATCATTTGAGAGAAAAAAATAACCACCTAAACCCTGACAATTCTCACTCTCTTTTTGTTTTCCCTTCATTGCCATTTGTTCTGTAACAATGGTACAGTATCCCTCAGAGGTTCATTCCTGGCACATGGTTCTAGGCCAGGCGATAACAGCTTCTCAACTTCATTCAGTTCCGGGAACTCACAGGTCCCCCATCTCACCTGCCCTTGTGGCCGACTTCTTTGAGAGCTCCCAGAGAAGTCCAAGCAACCCAGTCGAGGCTCACTGGGCAAGTAGTTCCCCATTTCTAGGCCTCAGTTGTCTTAATTTAATGTCAAGAGATTTTGGCTAAGAAAAGGAGAGCTCAATGAAAAAGTCAAAGTTTTTAAAATAAAGTGTCTCTTCCAGAGCTATCAGTCAATGAGCCTATGACATACTTTTGTCCTGTCTGAAGTCCTTAACACGAAGCTGGTGGAGGAACCCTTCTTCATTCCAATATAAAATCCAATGGTGTTGCTCCTGACCTCACCCACCCCTGTGGAAACCATATGCAGGCAAGGGCTGAATCTGGAACTCAACACCAACGTATTCTGGTTCCTTCTGGCTCTCCGCCCTGTGTACCTGCGCAGGTCTAGGGAATCCAAATGCTCAGGTTAAAGAATGCTAAGATGGTCACAGCTGGAAGAGAGGCCACACAGAATTGGAGGAGTGCTAGGGGGAGCAGACACATTGCCTGGTCTTTTCCATGTCCAAGGCTGTCCCCCTCCAAGTGACTGTGTCTTCCCCTGGATTATGCAAATGTGATGTCAAATATCTCTCTAGTCTCTAAGGTATTTAAATTGGACTTTAGGGATCTGTGGATACCCTGCTGCAGCTGATGCAGGATGCTCAGAATGAACTCACTCCTCCAGCAGCAGCCTTAGCATGGCTTGGGATCAGAAACTAAATATGAGCTCTAACAATTCTATGACTGTAAATCTCATATCATAAGCTATTATTGTGCTTTCGTGGTATATTAAATTACATTCTAGTTCACCAACTGGTCTGAGAGCTCCCTGAGTGAAGGGACCACATGTTCATTCTGTGTCAGTCCCCTGATGTTAGGAACTCAACGGTACTGAAATAAATGAACAAATGAGCTTAGTTTCAGAAGGCCTGGGTCTGCATCTTGGAAGAGACACTTGGAGGTTGCATCAACCTCAAGTTTCTGATCTTTTCTAACCTACCTGGGCCAGCACACAGGTCAGACAGCTTGTACTTGGCACATGGTAAATGATGGTTGGAGAACACTGGGGGAGTGGAAGCAGCAGGCTCTGCCTTTCCCTGCCCTGTGTTTCCATATGAGTCCCTGGGGTGTCACAGTCACCACAGCACACAATGTGCAGAATCTCTGGAAGAGCAGGTGGATGAGACAGGGCCTCTGAGTAGTCCCTGCCTCCTGGAGATATCTGGAGATTTTGGAGAGTGTGGTCTGGAGCTGTGCCTCCCACCTTGTTTGCCTCCCTTAATGTCACTGCCCAGCCCTGCCTCTGAAGCCTCGCTCAGCGCCCTGGAACTCCCACTTGGAGCTTCCCTCTGCCCCAGCCCTAGACACCATAGCAACAGGTGCCAGGGTGACATAAGAGGGAGCTGGGTCTTGCTCTATTCTAGTCCTGCTGATGAAGATTTTCAGACCAGAGAGGTTAATTGCCCTGCACCTATCCAGACTCTTTCTGTGTTCCTACCCTCAGGACCATGTGTGCAAGCTTGACCACTTGTGAGTGGAAGAAAGTTTTCTACGAGAAGATGGAGGTGGCAAAGCCGGCAGACAGCTGGGAGCTCATCATAGATCCCAACCTCAAGCCCAGCGAGCTGGCCCCTGGCTGGCAGCAGTACGTGGAGCAGCATGCCTCGGGCAGGTGAGAGGATGGATGGGGAGGGGCCTGAGGCAGCCCTTGGGTCCCAGCCCTGGGTCACCTTCCAAGGAGAGACTCATCCTGGCAACAGCAGGTGGGAACTCAGAAAAAGAACTGCTGGTTGGATGGTGGGGTTCTTGGCTCTAATCCTAGCTCTACCACGAACTCCCTGGCTGATCCTGGGAAAGTTACATTCCATCTTTGGGTCTCATTTTTCCACATTAAATAAGGGATTTACTATCTTCAATGCTCCTGCACTCACTGACATTTAAAAAGTGATTGGAACTGAGGGGCTATGAGGTCCACTAGGGAAAGCCTCAACTGAGGAATCACAGAGGGTGTGCTCTGATCTTGGATCTGTTCAATTAATCCAATTTGACTTGAATGCAAAACCATTTATTGACCACCTTCTGTGTTTTAGAAACTGGCTCTACTGCAGACTAGCTCTGTGAACCCAGGCAAGTCCCTTTCCCTCTTTGGCTCTCTGTTTTTCCATTTACAAAACAAGGAGCTTGGCTTTAGATGCTTAGTCATGTCCCTTCTGCTTCTGTTACCTTTGGGTCCATGACAAAAAGGTTTAACCTTGGGCAGGACTCCCCACAGTTCCTTAGGGACAGGTATAGGAGCTGCACTCGTCCACAGAGTAGTCTATTTAAAGCCCATATGCCTCTCCCTCTCCTAGAACATGATTTAGGGTTGGGACCACAGAAATCTGTCCAGACTCCATCAGGGTCATCTGCAGGGTCTGTGTAAGCTCCTTCCCTGGGCCTGTGGATCCAAGGGAGGCCAATAGGTGGCTGTGTTCTGGAAGGGTAGACAGAACTTGGACACAAAGCCTGAGTTGTTTACACGTGTATGTTTATGAAACTTCTTGTGATGCAGAATGGTGTTGAGGATGGGAATAGTAGGAGGCAGGCTGTGGGCAGAGAGCTTACATTTGTCCTCTTGCAAGTGTTAGCATGAGCAGTATTTGTGATAAAAGACAGAGAGGCAGAGGTTGGCTGGTTCATGTCAATTTAAATCAACTCACAAGGCATCTACTGGGCAGGGGCACTGGCCCTGCACGTAGCTAGCTGCATGGTGTGGATGGCTCTCTTACCCTCTGAACCTCAGTCTCAGCTTGGTAAAATGAAGGGTTCACTAGGTGCTTCTTAAACTCCTCTACCCCCAGGGTGAGGAGTTTTTTGAATTAAGATCTGGGGCGTGGGTTGATGGAGGGGACACATCTCTGGACTGTTTTGATTTTAAAAGGTGTAGGAGGAGATTGAAAACACAAAACATGTAAGCTGGCTGGTGGGTGGGCACTAAGGCCTGGAACTTGGGTGCCAGGGCTCAAGAGTTTAGGAGTTAAGGTTGGGTTATAGCTCCTCTTGCCTCCGGGCTCCCCTAGTCTTATTCTAGGCTGATGACCTGTAACTCCCAGCGGACTGAGCCAAGGCTGCAGGACTTCTGCCCTTGTGCTTATTCTATGCACAGGCTCACTTCACCTCTAAGCCTGAAGGTGACCTGCAGCACTGGCCAGCATGGCAGTGGTGGTAGGGGGAACCCCTTCTGGCTCAAGACCAATGAGGCACCTCCGCCAACCGTGCCCTAGGTTGTTGAATGCTCATGTTGTCAGACTCTGGGGGTCAGGGGCTGGTTTGGCTTCATCACTATCCCACAGCCTGGCCAGATGGTGCTTGGCATATGGTAGGTGGTAGGTGGTGTCTGTTGGATTAAATTGAGTCCTTCATCAGAGGCCCTTTACAGTCACTGTACAATGGGCCCTGATAAGGTCAGTGATGAGGACTCAGGCTGAGGGACACTCAACTGCCTAGAAAGCCTCTATAACAGAGGAGGAGGATGGAACTCATCATCAGGGATGAAAGGAAGTGCCAAGGAGGTAATGAGTGCTTTGTCACTGAAGGCGTGCAGGCACTGCCAAGGGTGGAGGGCGTGTGGCTTGGCTAGGTGATCTCCAGACAGCCTCCTCCATGCTCTCCAAAGCTGGGGTTATAGGGCCCAGGTTAGACTAAGTGGCCTGTGGCATGTAAGTATGTACGTGTGTTTGTGTGTGGAGGGGTGAGGGCGGGGCTGGAAAGAGGATCAGCATGCACATTCTCAATCCCTGCTGCAGAGCTGGAGTGGGATCTAGAGATGACTCATTAGGAGATCGGGGAGCGTCCTTCGTTAAGGTGTAGGCACTGAATACGGTAGTCCTTCCTGGGTCTAGTCCACTCCGCCATCTGCCCATCATTCATCATGTTATTCCTGAGGACCTGCAGTGTGTCAGGGATTGTACTGGGACAGTTGGAGGCCTCTCTTCTCCCCAGAGAAGTCAGATGTCACAGGTCACCCTCGCCCCTTATCAGAGCTGCGGGAGGTCACAGAGGAAGGACCCTGATTGAACACCATCACAGTGCATCTCACAGATGAGAAATAGAGCCCAGGGAGAGGGGCGACCCTGCCCAGCGTCCAGGCACAAGGCCTGAGTGCATTAGGTTTGGGAGGAGCTCAAATGGCAGGTGGGTGCGCAGGAGAGAGGCTCCACAGCACTGCTGGATGCCAGATGGCTCCAGAGCTGGCTCTGAGGATGCTTCTGGGTCCCAGGGGCCCAGCAGGAGGAGGCCTAGCCAAGGAGCCCACAGGTGGTGAATACCCTGCCTCCCCCTTCAGGCACACGCACACAGGCAGCTGCTGGGAGGCCCGCCTTCTCTGTCAGTCCTTCCCCTCCCCGCAGGTTCCACTGCTCCTGGTGCTGGCACACCTGGCGGTCCCCCCACATGGTCATCCTCTTCCACATGCACCTGGACCGTGCCCGGCGAATGGGCTCGGTGCGCATGCGCGTCTTCAAGCAGCTGTGCTACGAGTGCGGCTCGGCGCGGCAGGACGAGTCCAGCATGCTAGAGGAGAACATCGAGAGCCTGGTGGACAACCTCATCACCAGCCTGCGCGAGCAGTGCTACGGCGAGGACGGAGGCCAGTACCGCATCCACGTGGCCAGCCGCCCAGACAGCTGGCCGCACCGCCCCGAGTTCTGCGAGGCCTGCCAGGAGGGCATCGTGCACTGGAAGCCCAGCCAGAAGCTGCTGGAGGAGGAGGCCGCCACCTACGCCTCCGATGCCTACACGCCGAGGGCCCAGGGGTACTGGGGCTACAACTTCTTCTCCCTTCGCTGGTGCCTCTTCTGGGCCTTCCTTGGCCTGCTCGCTGTCTACCTGCAGTTCTCATTCCGCAGCTCCGCCTTCCTTTAGAGCTGGGTAGGGCAGGGAGGAGGGCACACCAGGTGGGAGTGCAGACGGTGGGGTGGCCCTGCTCCTGCTGCGGATTCACTATGGCTCTGCACAACCCAGTCGCCTCTCTGGGCCTTAGTTTATTCCTCTGCAGAATGAGGGATTTGCTTTAAAAGATATTCAATGGGGGGTGTTGGACCCTGCCATGTGCCTGAGGCCTAGTGCAACGTTCCGGGCCTGACTAGAAGTAGATCCATAGAGCTACTTCCGTGACTCAGCAAGGCCCGGCCTAAAACTGCCTCTACCTAGATACAGCCAATCACCTTTGAGCCCTGTACCTCATCCCCCGCCTCCTTTCCAGCCCCTTCCCCATGCTCTATATAAGTGGCTGCAATAAAGTTGAGTTCTTGCTTGGACAGACTCCCAGCTCTGTGTGTTCCTGTTCTGGGCCCCGACGCTCAGCCCCGGGGACGGAGTCAGGCTGGCCCTGGGTTATCCCGCAGGTCCAGAAGAGGGTGGAGACACAACCTTCAGATTATGAGACTGATGTCTGCCTATCTGCTGGGCTATCCGGCAGGTCCAGAAGAGGGCGGAGACACGACCTTCAGATTATGAGACTGATGTCTGCCTATCTGCCGGGCTATTCGGCAGGTGCAGTAGAGGGGGGAGCAGGGCCAGCCTGCCTCCGTCCCCGGGATGGCGAGCGTCGGGGGCCGAACAGGAACACACGGAGCCAGGAGTCTGTCGAAGCAGGAACTCAACTTTATTGTGGCAAGCAGCCACTTATATAGAACATGGGGAAGGGGCGGGGAAAGGAGGCGGGGGATGAGGTACAGGGCCCAAAGGTGATTGGCTGTATCTAGGTAGAAGCAGTTTTAGGCCGGGCCTTGCTGAGTCGCGGAAGTAGCTCTATGGATCTACTTCTAGCCAGGCTCCGGAAGTTACTCTAGGCCTGGGGCACATGGCAGGGTCCAACAGGGGGGAGGAGACAAGGGTCTTGTGGAGGCTTTAGAACTTAGCAGGACTGTTGTCAATACCAAGTGCGCAGGGAGGGATCTTCTTTCCCCTTCCCCCTCCTTTACGCCTCCTTTTGCTTCATTTCCATGTCGCATTCCCCATTAGGACCCCATTAGGCTTGGTCTTGATCCTGCCCCATTCTAAAGCTCCTTTTCAGCTGCCTCTGAACATCCAGCCACTGGAGAGGCCAGCGGCCCCATCCAGCGCAGAGGGACAAGGTCACCTGGTTCCTTTCCTGGAGAGCCTGCTCTGACCATTCTGAAATGTTCACGTTTATACTCCGGTGCTAAGGGACTGCCTGGCGGGAATGATTTAGAGATGCTCTTTCTACTATGTTGGCCATCAGCCTTATGTGGCTATTTCTGTTTAAATAAACTAAAATGAAATAAAATTTGAAATTCAGTTCCTCAGTTGTTCCAGCCATAGATCAAGTGTGTAATAGCCACACATGTGGATGGTGGCTAACGTGCTACAGCCTGCAGATATAGAACATAATCACAGACATTTCTGTTGGGCAGCACCAGCCTAGAGCTTGCAGGGTGGGCACAGATTTGAAGGTGCAGCATGATGGACTCTGGGGGCAGGTGCGGGTGGGGTTGTGTGTGGTAAAGGTATACAAACACTGTAAACATCTGCGCCCCTGGCTCTCAGTTGATTACATTCTCTGGGTCCCAATGCTGTCTTTCCTCATGTCCTGGGAGGAAATGAAAAGTGGGCCTGGTCACCTGGGTCTGGGACAGAAAGTAGATCAAAGGGTGAGGTGCCAATTTTGTGTGGCTCCTTTGTATGGTTCAGATACCACGGATGCTACAATTGTGTCTTGAAGGACCAGAATCACACACACTCACAATGTGTCCTAAAGTAGGTTGTCAAACAAAAGGAAGGTTGAGGGGTCTAAGGTGGTTTGCCAAATAAAACCTGGAGAACCAGGAAAGGGAAAACAGGCTGCATAGACACCATACCCTCCACAAGTCCACTTTTGGAGTATTAGACTGGGCTTGACTTTCTTGAGATGGGCCAGGCATAACTTGCTTTAGTTTAGGGTGCTCCTGGGATGGGTTTCCATGACTACTTTTTATGGCTAGTGCTTTCACAGGAGTCAGTCCTAGACAGCTGTGGTGCTGCCGGCACTTCCTCTGTAAACTTTCTTGACATCCCAAGGTATGTGGCCATGTTCTGGCGGCCTGGCAGCAGGTTTCTAGAAGGCCCTCTGTTAGACACCCACCTTCTTGTATTGAACATGGAAGCCCCTGTCCTGGGAGGCCTGGCTGTGTGACGTCCTGAGAATAGAGATGAGTCTGTGAGGAGATGAGAAGTGAGTTGTGAGGAGGTGATGAGAATCCATTAAAGGTACAATTTCTGGCTTTTCTTTTTCAAGAAGACAGCTGGCAGACCTGTTGAAATTCACAAGGTGAAGGTCAGCAGGGTGTAGGACAGAAAGCAGATCACACTGTGGATTGTATGTATGTTCCTGTGCTCTGCAGAGATGTGTGTAAGACAGGGCACCACTCCCTAGCTGAGAGGCAGGGAGGTGCTCCTCTGCCATCTTGCATGAAAGTACTTTGTGGCAGATTTGGTAGCTTTCCTAGTTCCTGGGAACAATGGGGCCAAGGGAGAATGAGGCAGATCTTGCTTTTCCAGGTGAGAGCAAGGCTTTGTGTCTCATTTTTTGGTGGAGGGAGGGCAATTACCAAGGGGAAGCGTGAGCAGCGTAGACAGGCAGTACCTGTCTCTCAGCAGGCACTCCTGAGGCCTGTCCATGAGGCCACTCCATTGAGAGGAAATTCATTTGTTGTACCTATTTTCTCAGGTGTAGCTGTAACTTGGGCAGTTTGACTCATGGGTGGGGATCAGTTGATACTGTGTTGATTGTTGACTGGAAAAGGAATCAGAAGTTCTCTTGTTCACACTCTTTTTTTTTTTTTCTTACCATTGGGGATTCTTGGAGGGTACAGAGAACCAGGTTACAGTGATCACATTTGTTAGGTAAAGCCTCTCTTATAATTGTGTCCTGCCTCCAAAAAGTGTGTCATACACTGTGACCCCTTACCCCCTCCCTCCTTGCCCCTTTCGGCTCCCACCTACCCCCACCCCCCACCATGTACTAGGTCATCAGTTGCCCTCATATCAGAATTGAGTGCATTGGGTTCTTGCTTCTTCATTCTTGCAATGCTTTACTAAGAAGAACGTGTTTCAGCTCCATCCAGGTTAATACAAAAGATGTAAAGTCTCCACCTTTTTTAGTGGCTGAATAGTATTCCATGGTATACATACGCCATAGCTTGTTAATCCATTCTTGGGTTGGTGGGCATTTAGGTTGTTTTCACAGTTTGGCAATTATAAATTGAACTGTGATAATTACTCTTAATTGCTCCCTGAGAGTCACACCTTCCTAAGGTCCACCTTAGAGCCTCTGCCCTAAGCAAGATCTGAGAACTGAAGGTGAGGTTCAGGGCTAGAGTGGTCAGATGTGCTCTCAGAGGGCTCCTCTGAGCACTGTGCCCTCCCAACATGCCCCTGACTGAGCAGGCTGGGTTTATTCTTCTGCAGCTATGGCAGGAGGTGCAGGTGGTTTGTCCAGATTCCTATGTGGATCTACAGGAGCAAAGAACTAAGCAGTCTGGAAGAATCTCTGCCCGTTTTTTGGTGGGGGGAGCAAGAGAGGAGCAAGAAAAGCACCAGGCTGTAGTGGGGGGGGAGCGGGTGGGAACGGGGGCGTGTGAGGCAGGAAGAACACCAGGCTGCAGTGGGGGGGAGCAGGTGGGAATGGGGGCATATGAGGCAGGAAGAGCACCAGGCTGCAGTGGGGGGGAGCAGGTGGTGGGAACAGGGGGGGGACGTGTGAGGTAGGAAGAGCACCAGGCTGCAGTGGGGGGGAATGGGTGGGAACGGGGGGCATGTGAGGCAGGAAGAGCACCAGGCTGCAGTGGGGAGGAGTGGGGGGGAACAGGGGGGGCGTGTGAGGCTCCAGGTTCACTCTGTCACTGACAGATGGGCTCAGCTGAGCCTGCACAGAACATGTGGCCTCTGGGGCCATTGCTCAACTGCAGACACATGGTGGCCTCTGGGAAGATGAATGTCAAGGAGCTTAGGAAGTAAGTGGCCTGGAGGGCTGTCCAGCCCCTGCCTTGGTCTACTCTGGGAATCTTAAGAGGACATGGGGGGACAGATTAGGGCAAAGTGGTGTCAGCAGCATCTCTTACTGAAATTGCCATTTGTGGGGCTGGGAATAGATGGCCAACATTGTGTAAAGAAGTAGGTCAGCACAGCTGGGATGTCTGAGGTGAGGACTGTGAGTGGAGAATCCTTGAAAATGGATGTGGGAGATGAACGCTACCACAGATGTAAAGAGGTGGGGTCTGGGGAAAACTCCAGAAGATGAGCAGACTCTACTCCTTCCCTGGCAGCTCATCTTCTCAGTGTACAAATATACCTATGTCTATTTCACGGTTAACTAGAATGACCCTCCTCTGACTTCACCTGCCCCTCTGACTGCCATGTAATATACATTTTTTATTCTTTCAAAGTCAGGTTTCTGAAGGGAGTAGGTAACATTTATCTCCAAGTCTTAATTTAGTCCTAACTGCATGGAAATCTCACTTTCAGCTTTCTGAGGCTGCCACCCAGCACCCATTGCCAGAGCATGGGCCTTTTTCTGTCCTGCCCTGCCCTATGTTCCCACTGCAGTTCACGGCCCCTCCTTGGAGGTCCCGTGACAACACATGCTTCTCCATCCCCTACTTCCCTTTTCTCCCCGCTGTGACATTCTTTGTAAGCGCCCTTCCCCCACCCGTGCTGCATGTGCCCATGTGCCCTGGGATCCTCTCTCTGCTCATGTTTCCTCAGTGACACACATGACTACTGTCCACCCATGTGGACTCTTGTCTTTAGAGTTCCTCTAGCATTCTCCTGAGCTCCAGGCCCGCACCACAACTGACCTGTTCACAGGGAGCTCTCCTTAAAAGTGGTATGGCTGAACCTGGTCTTCTTGCTTCTCAGCAATCTGGATGTTATTCCCCGATCCTCCCTCACAGTCCTACTCCATCCCCACCGACTGGTAACCATGTCCCACGCCCTGTTGACTGTTCTTCCCAAGCACCTTGAGGTTGGTCTTTCCTCTTTCCTCCCCACTTACTGCTGCCCAGATCCAGGACTCTGGCGTCTCTTGCCTGAGCATCCTCCTTACTAATCCTCAGGCCCATAACCTCCCCACTTTTCATCCAGCTTCCACTCTGCCACTGTCCTGAGGCAATTCGCTAATCGTCAGGCATGATTAGCAAGCACACTGCCCGGCTCAGACTCTCTCCTGCTATTGGGTACAACGTGGACTCATTAGAGGGGCAGACCTCACTTCTCAGCTAGTAGTTCATGGAGCTCCCCCAACATCTGCTGCCATAATTGTTTCCTGCGTGTGAGGTGCTGTGCTGTGCCCTGTATGTGTGCTGTCTCATTTAATTCTGAAAACAAGTAGTTTGAGGCAGCTACTATTATTATCCCCATTTTATGGCTGATGAGGTTAAGAAACTGGCTCTCAGTGACTTAATGTTAGGTGCTAAGGTTGAAATGCAGCTTGGTCTGATCTCAGAACTTGAGTTATGAATCACTGCGCCATCCTGCTCCTGGAATCCAGCTGATGCTCCTTGAACTCTGCTGCTACTCTTCCAAAAACACCTTCCCCAGCTGGTTTGCTAATGCTCCCAGCAGGAGCATTAGTTCCCTGTGATCCATCATGCACAGCCCAGGCAGCGTTAGGGTTTCCTCACCTTGAGGCCACCTCTGCCACCGCACTTACCATGTTGTGTTGTCATTGCTTGCTTGTATGTGTGACGTGTTCAGCACTTGGCACAAAGTAACTGTTAAATCAGAATGCCTGACTGACCAAATTCTTACCTTGTTGAATGAAACGGAGTGATGTCCAGTTTTGTAAGCCTTGCAAACTAGTTAGTTTAAACCTGGTATGGGAGCCCAGACTGGCAAGAAATAAAGAATTAAGTATCCATTTGAACAGTATGACATGTATGGAAACTCAGCTCAGGTAGCTGACAAGGACCTCGGCACCTCACCCAAAGGGCAGAGCCTCCTTCTAACATTGGGATGACCACTGGATTTCAAACCAGTGTCTGAAGGCAGAAAGGGTAGTTGGGCTTAAAGAAACCTGGAGACAGGGATGTCTGAGAAACGTGCGAAAATTGCTAAAAATAATTGAAAAGTTTATGAGAAAACTCTTGCAGACACTTGATGCAGGGTGAACCCAGTGCTTCTGTACATTTGTTGCCCTAAGAAGGAGTGACGATTTGTTCCCCACCTCCATGAGTGTGTGACCTGAGGGGCTTACTGTAATATTTGTATTTCTGTCTGTGTCCTATAATGACACCAGTGTTGTAGTGTGGTGCTCTATAACCTCCATGTGCATCTTGGTGCTGATTTGGCACCACTGAGCAAAGAAATATGGTTTTCACTGATTACTGGTTGGCTGTTGTTTGTAGAGGACCTGATGAAGACAGTGAGATATGCAAAAAATGCCGGGCTGGGGGTCTACCAATCTCGGATCAGTACAATAATACAGTGGAATGGGCCAGGACCAACCCATTACCATTCCTGGAAGAACCAAGCAAAGAGTATATTCTAAGAAATACAGTTGCATGCATTAATTTTCATTCAACATACAGCTATTTGGGTCTGCTTGTCTCAAGAATGAGGATCACAAGATAGTAAGACATAGTCCCTGCCTTGGAGGGATTATGATGTGTGGGGTGGGGGTCCAATGTGTGCTAATGAGTGCTGTGCTGGGAAAGGAGAGAGCCTGATCAGAGCTCAGGATGAAGTGCTAGGCCTGGTTTTTCAGAAGAGGAGACATGAAAAGGTATGTTTAAAAGATGTGTAGAAGTAGATGGGGAGATTCTGACAGGCAGCCAAGAACATCCCAGCTCAAATGAAGAAAAAGGAAGACCCAGAGGCAAAGCCTTTATGTTTAAGAACCAGTGAGCAACCAGCAAGTATCAGAGAGAGCAGGAGAATGGAGCTGGAGTGGGGAGAGAGGGTAGGTTGGTGAGAGGGGTGTTGAGGGAAAACAGGGGGATGGAGCTGGAGAGCTGGGAGGTTGTGCATCTTGGAACCCTGGCTGGAAATAGAGGAAATAACCCAAGGTAGATTAAAGTTGGATGAAGACAGCTCTTTGTCCCAAATAAGGAATAAAGTCTTTCTGTGGACAGGAGGGTTCTGATGTGTGATAGACATTTTATTGTCATCTATGCAACTTTTCTTTTTTCCTTGTTTATTGAGACAGGGGTTTGCTCTGTCCACCAGGCTGGAGTACAGTGACATCAGCCTCACTCACAGCAACTTCAAACTCCTGGGCTCAATAGATACTCCTGTCTCAGTTTCCCATTTAGCTGAGACTACAGGCATGTGCCACCCTGCCTAATTTTTCTATTTTTTGTGGAGCTAGGGTCTCACACTTGCCCAGGCTAGCTAGTCTTGCTCAGGTTGGTCTCAAATTCCTGAGCTCAAGAGCTCCTCCTCCCACCTTGATCTCCCAGAGTGCAAGGATTACGGGTGTGAGCCACCGCACCCAGCCTAGAACTTTTCTTTAAAGACAAAAATGTAAACATTTAAATGCCTGTATATTCTGAATTATGCACTATGCATACACAGATGGAAGATTTCAGTGCATTCTAATCTTTCTCTATCCAGCTTTGTTTCTCATGAAAGTAATAAAGAATAGCTTCAGTTCTCCTCTTTACGTATAGAAATGAATGATCTCTTTAACTGCTCTGTGAGTAATGATAATTTGGGCTACAAATTATGAAAGTAATAACTTTAGCAAGTAATACAGAAAGCTTTTTATTTAATGCTGGAAATAAAGACAATTAACTAATCCAATAATGAGTAAAATCAGGCAATTTGTTTCTGAACTCAATTGTTCACACATATTGAATTCAACTGAGGACAGTGATAATAAAGATGATTTTCCTTTTTTTGGCTCCCTTCTGCTTGTTGCTGCAAGAAAAATTAATTACTCCTTTAAAAATGTACATATATCATATCCATTATTTGTAGTGGATTCCTTGTTCAAGCGTGTTTCTAATAAAATAAAATATATAGAAATGTTTACTTTGTGTGTGTTTGTATTCGTTTACCAAATTGTGTACATAAAGGAGAAAAAGAAAGCAGCCACTGACACCTGGGAGCTCGTCTGACACTCACCGTCAGGCTGTGGTGCCCTCCGGGGTCGCACATAAACAATTCCCAGCACCCAGCTCATCCAAGGCCACTCTAGGATGACAACAGATCGTCCCAGAATGAGATGTCCAAGACCACTTCATAATCATATCTGCAGTAGCCTTTTTTTTTTTGAGACAGTCTCATTTTGTTGCCATTGGTAGAGTGGTACTTTGTTGCCCTCTGTAGAGTGCTATGGTGTCATAGCTCACAGCAATGTCAAACTCTTGGGCTCAAGGGATCCTCTTGGCTCAGCCTCCTGAGTAGCTGGGACTATAGGCACCCACCACAACATCCATCTATTTTTTTTAGAGATGGGGTCTCACTCTTGCTTAAGTTGGTCTCAAACTCCTAAGATCAAGTAATCCAACAGCCGTGGCCCCCCAGAATGCTAGGATTACAGGGGTGAGTCACTGCACCCGGCCCTAATCATATCTGAATACAGATAGAAATGTGGACATTGTCCAAATCACAAAAATGATAAAAAGAACCCCCATCCCGGCCAAGAGGAGTGGCTGCTGCTGCTTCACCAGTTACAGCTTCAGCCGCTTTCTCTTGTCATCTTCTAGAGAAGCATCATTATCATACCCTGTCACACGAGCCTCACTTTCTGACAGCATCCACTTCAGAGCAAAGCCCCACTCAGGGGACGCTTCCCTCAAATCACCTAACACATGCTCACCTGCTGCTGTGTATTTTTTCTAACACCCTCTTATGGAGACTTTCTCAGTTTCTCAAGGCATCCTTGTTTGCAACAGTGAGTCAAAACACCCAGCTGTGTTCAGTGACCATTTGCTCCTGGCGGCCTTTGGCTTAGAGATATTGACAAAGAGATGGTATATTTCTTTTTTCTTTTCCTTTTTTTTTTTTTTTTTTGCAGTTTTTGGCTGGGGCTGGGTTTGAACTACCTATATACTACCTCTGGCATATAGGGCTGGTACCCTACTCCTTTGAGCCACAGGCACCACCCAAGAGATGGTATAGGTCTTTCTCCTATGTCTGTGAGGAGCACAGTTGTTTCAATGAACTTAAAACAAAACAAAACAAAAATGTGGAAGTTTTTTTTTTTTTTTGTCTGACTGTAATACTCTTAACTGAGAAATTAAAACCAACAAATTTGCCAAGATAAAATAAAATTCAAGTATCTGGAAATTTAACAGCATGTTTTAAATGTTGGGATTAAAAATGAAACAGAATATATTTGCAGCTGATTTAGAAGTCAAGAAAAGGGAAATGCTCTACATATAGAAATTTGTTTTAATGCTTCTAAATCCTTTAAACATTTATTTTATAGTATTGTTAGACCTTTAAATCATTTTTTTCTAGAGAAGGTCATATAATAAATGTCTAATGATTATCTTTGCATCTTTAGAAAATACATGTTTACTCATATATATATATATTATATATTTTTTAAATTTTTATTTTATTTTGTTTTATTATTTTATTTTATTTTTTTAATTGTTAAATCATAGCTGTGTACATTAGTGCAATCGCCTGTACCCATTCTAAGATGCACCATAGATGTGGCCCCACCCATTACCCTCCCTCCACCAAAACTTCCCCCCTCCCTTCCCCTTCCTTGGCCCTTTCCCCATAGTCTTGTGCTAT
>CAUYPK010156354.1:0-14924 GCA_963574355.1 Loris lydekkerianus
CCCCCCTACACCCGCGGCCCCCCGACACCCCGCCCCCGGCACCGCCACCCACATGATCCCCCCCCTCCTCCACCCGCCCCCCGGCACCCCCCAGCCCCTGCACCCTCCATCCCCCTGACCCCCCAGCCCCTTCAGTTTGTGCTGGGTCTTTCACTCTTGCTCATGGGGATAAATCAATCACTCTCTTCACAGAGAATGAGGGTGGCCAGCATATTTTGTGCATGTAAGTGACACAGAAACAAGAAACAAATCTTCTGCTTCACTTAAGCTTTTTGTTAGAATTTACTCTCCAAAAAATAACTATTGTTAAATAGTTCTAGTGTCTCCCAAAATTTGCCCAATTATGGCATTCAGAGCACTAGGAAATCCTGGCTTCTGCCTAGATGTGTGCTGGTAACATGAAAATGAAGGGATTAGAAATGACCTGGCTGGAAAAGCCTGCAGTGAGTTATAAAATGATCTCTATTTGCTTTCTAATGGCTGGTAAATGCATGCCATGTTTTAAATAAATTATCTGCAGCTACAGTCAATAATTCAGGGAAAGCTTAATTGACAGGAGATGATGCATTCTCCTCCATGGAAACCAGAGGTTTTAGTTTTTCCCCTCAAGGTACTTGTCTGCAGGAGCTGATGGTAACTGTTCTCCATTATTCTCTATAATAGCTTTATGATTCTGCAGACTATACTTATAAAAGTAAAATATAGTACCTATACATTTACTAGGTAGTTGCTTGCCTCTGTTGTCTCATTCTTATCCTTTAATAAAAAAAAAAAATGTTGTAAAGACAGGTTATTTCTCATTTTTTAATAGAAGTGTTCCTTTCAAAGGCTGCAGGATAAGGTGGTAACTGCATAGGGTAAAAATTCAAGGGAGGGAAGATGAGAAAAAGATCATGTAAACCCAAGACGAAGGGTTGCAATTCCAAAGAAAGCCAGATTTCTGAGTCTTGGATTTTATAAACTGCCTATAGGGAAAATTCAAGACTAGTGGCTAGATGAGACCACCCAGCAAAAAGATGAGCAGCTCATGTGTCCCCTTGGCCTTGGGTCTAAGCCAAGTCCAAGATCTAAGAGACTCGTAAAGGACAATGTCAAATGTTGAGGTTTTAGTAGGGAGGGGAACTCCAGGAGCTTAGAGTAATAGGTACGATGGTAATGGGGGGTGAAGTCTGAGATCAGTGCATGGAAACATGAAATTCAGGGAAGGAGATCAGGCTCTAGCTATATGTTTAGAATTCACTTAGATTTCTGACTTTCCATTCCTCACTAGAGGGACTGAGTCATCGAGTTCTGCCACTTAGAGCTTCTTAAAAAATCTTCTATATGATTGCTGCCCTCTTTCTTCCTTTCAATTAGCACAAAAGCCTCCCTACAGGTTTCCCTTATCCCAATTTTCCTTCTAATCTGCCCTCCACGTAGCTGAGAAAGTGACCTTTCTATATTAGGAATCTGTTAGCTTAAAGGCATCCTCATTGCCTAGAGAATGAAATACCAAACCTTTTGCCTGGTTTCCAGGAGCTGGCTATGCCTTGACGCATTCAAATTGCCCACAACTTCTTATTCCCAGCCACACGTAAGTGCGCTGTTATTGCCCAGAAAAGTCAGATCCTCTCAGGGCTAGTTAGGCAGTTTAATTAGTTAAGCCTTTTCTTGGCTTCAGCCTCAGAGAAGTGCCCTTCCCCCACCTCCATTTCGCTGGGTTGGTTTCTGTGGCTAAACACAGGCTTCCCCTCATCCGAGAAGAGCCCTTGTTACCTAGAATCTGCCTTCCCAAGTCCTACTTTGCTTGTGTGTTTTCAGTTTAATGTTCAAACCTGTGACAACATATTAAGTACTGCACTGTATCTAGTGACTTCCTGGTCAGTCTATGTGGTTGGCCAGGGTGTTTTCTATTTATCCATTGCCACACTCAGGGACTTGTAAGTAGGTTTTAAATAGGTTTCAACTTGCAGTCCAACTCCCATGTAGTAGTAGCTTCCTAGGATGGAGTGTTGAGAAAGATCAAGATCATACGATGAGATGTGGCACACTTGATTAGTGATGTCTGTCTTGGGGCCTAGTTGCAGAAGTAGAAGCATGCACGTCATATATCTGCTCTCTCTAGCCCAGCACCCACTACCTTCTCAGAGTTTTTGGTGAATGATTTAATGAGAAAAAAATCAGGACAGAGGAGATGGTTGATGGGTAAAAAAATACAATTAGAACAAATAAGACCTAGTGTTTGGTAGCACAAAGGACAGCTAAAGTTAACAAAAATTTATTATATATTTCAAAATAATTAAACAGTCGAATTAGTCATTACACAAGCTAGAGGTGAAGGGTATCCCAGTAACCCTAATTTGATCATTATACATTGTATACTTGTATTATAATATCACACATACCCCACAAGTATGTGCAATTATTACATATCAATAATAGTTTAAAATAAAAAATAAAATAAGATAGAAAGAACAGCAGTAATATTGTGTGGAACCAAAATCAAAGCTGAGTTAGTGTTGGTCCAAGACTATTAAGCTGCTTCTTGCTATGGCAAGATTAGTATTAGAATATGATGAGGGAGGAATCCACATATTTTGCTTATGCAGGCACAGACCTTAAAGTGGAGCTCAAAGAATCTGTTGCTAACATCCTGACTCCAATTGCCATAGTTATCCAATGGCATACACTAGAATGAAGACTTATGGATGGAGTAATAAAGCTTCTTGAGAGCCTATTGAGGGTGGCACCTGTGGCTCAGTGAATAGGGCTCCAGTCCCATATACCGAGGGTGGTATGTTTGAACCTGGCCCTGGTCAAACTGCAACAAAAAAATAGCTGGGTGTTGTGGAGGGTGCCTGTAGTCAGGTACTCGGGAGGCTGAGGCAAGAGAATCACCTAAGCCCAAGAGCTGGAGTTTGCTGTGAGCTGTGATGCCATAGCACTCTACCAAGGGTGACAAAGTGAGACTCTGTCTCCCCCCCCCAAAAAAAAGAGAGAACCTACTGAAAAGACATTTTTTAAAACAATCACAGTAACTGTTTTCAGTGTCTCTGTAAAGGTAAACTGTTGCAATCGTGGGAGTGGCTGAGTGAGAAGTAGGGATGACTCACTCTCATGCCCTTAGCAGACTCCCTATAACGTTAAGGCCAGGTTCACCAATCATAACATCTGCTATCACAAAGAACATAATATTCTGTGTGCATAAACATGTGTAGTAGGTTTATGGAGCTAGTAGCTATTAATATCAAAGATCATTGTTTAAAGAAAGAGCTTAAACAAACTTCATTGTACCTTTATTCTCAGGCAAGGCGTTATCTTGTAAGTGGAGGGCTTCAAAACAAGGCAACGTGAGTTCTTCATTTACTAAATATCCTTGTGTATGATGTGATCTTGACTCTACTTTTTCCTCATAGATATTGTATTTTTTTGTGAAAATGTTTGGTTCTTCTTAAGATGGTTTAATCCTAACCTTTGAGCATTATATTCTATCTTTCAACATACAACAATTTATCTGGAAAATTTATTATTTGTAGTAATTGCTGGGATCCCGCCCCGGGGACAGGGTCCTTTAAGACCTGTGGATCTGGTAGCAATTGACCAAGGAAAGTAAAGTCAAGAGCGTAAGAGATAAAGAGACAGGGCACACAGAATAGAGTTTTCAAAGGTGGGAAACACAGGAGACCACCACTAGCTCGTGGGGTTCCAGCCAGTGGCCCTGAGTGTTCCACTCAGCTTTTATTGAAGGCTATTATCTCATTTAGCCCAGAGGGTAAATTGAGGAAGGGAACAAAAATGTCATCAGTTTCTCTGAGTAAGCATTTTTAGTTCTTATTCTATCTCTAATCATTAAGGGTCTGGACAGTCTTGGGAAATCTGGAACCTGAGCCTTATGTGGGGGCAGCCTCCTGTCTATGGTAACACACGTTCCATGGGGGAGGTTAATTCCCTTTAGTCCTCTGTGGAAGAGACACCACAGCATCAGTCTCCTCTGAAGAATCAATGGGAAAGAGGAATTTTCCTCTGAACTCCACCCCAGAGGCGTCTTCCTCTGTTGATTAGGGTACAAGCCTCCCAGCCCACATTTTAGGGCTCCAGCTCTTCTCTGGATCTCTGTCCTGGCCACAGTATAAATCCTCACAATGGGTACTTGCTCTGACTGTTGACTGGGCAGGGGGCAGCCTGGTTGATGTTCCTCCCCAGGCCTGGTTGATGATGTTCCTCCCCAGGCCTGGTTGATGATGTTCTTCCCCAGGCCTGGTTGATGATGTTCCTTCCCAGGCCTGGTTGCTGTTCCTCCCCAGGCCTGGTTGATGATGTTCCTCCCCAGGCCAGGTTGATGATGTTCCTCCCCAGGCCTGGTTGCTGTTCCTCCCCAGGCCTGGTTGATGATGTTCCTCCCCAGGCCTGGTTGATGATGTTCCTCCCCAGGCCTGGTTGATGATGTTCCTCCCCAGGCCTTGCACACAGATTATTTCTATAACCATTTTCTTCTTCAGAGTGTTTACAGACCCAGCAAGGGGTGGGGGGGGGAGGTTTGCAAGCAGGTCAGGCTACAGCCCAGTCTTCTAGAAAAAGCAGGAAGTACTCAGACAGGGAATTTATTTGCTGGTTTATAAGTAAACTAGCTAAACTGTTTTTATTCCACCTTGCTCAGCTTATTTCTATATTTTTCCCTTTTTCTGGGGGTATTTTCCCTTGCCAGGAATGGGGTCTTTTTTTTTTTTTTTTTTTTTTTTTTTTGTAGAGACAGTCTCACTTTATCACCCTCAGTAGAGTGTCCTGGTATCACACAGCTCACAGCAACCTCCAGCTTCGGGGCTTAGGTGATTCTCTTGCCTCAGCCTCTCGAGTAGCTGGGACTACAAGCGCCCGCCACAATGCCTGGCTATTTTTTGTTGCAGTTTGGCCGGGGCCGGGTTTGAACCCACCACCCTCAGTATATGGGGCTGGTGCCCTACCCACTGAGCCACAGGTGCCACCCCAAGAATGGGGTCTTTAGTAATGGTTGCAATTAGTAAAATATTGAGGGGGAAGATACATACACACATGTTTTATGTGTGCCTAAGATGCTACGTGGTAGGTTTGCTCAGAGGAACTCAAAAAAGCAGAGCATGCATAGGCCACCCCATTTTGAACATAAGGCTCCACGTTGGCTGTTCAGTGGCCCTCTGCTGAAACCACCCCCTTCTGGGACCCAGCCAGAAAAAAGCAAGGGACTAGTGAACACAATGGCTCCAGGGACATCTAACCATAAATGAACAGAACCATCTCAGGGGAAGCCAGCTGGAACCTACCTACAAAGTAACACTCTCCCCCTCTCACCCCCCTAACCTTTAAAGGGTCAGCACCCTTGCCCTGTGGGGCTGATGCCTAATGAGTTTCAACCCATCTTCACCAGGGCGCCAAATAAACTTTAGCTATTGCTCTAAACCCCGCTTTGTGACTTGACTGAATCTACCGTTACCTTACACTGTAGATTTGCATTTCTCCCTTTCCTTCATTTCTTTTATTTTAAATTTATATTTTCTTGATAACAGTATTCATTTAGATAGCCCCAGAATTTAATATGTTATGGAAACAGTAAGTGTTCATTATGCAGAGGTGAGCTCAAGAGTTTGATAACTCATCTTGTGCTGTCATCATAGACTTTAGCTTAACTATGTCAGTTCGGTTTATAATGTTATATAAAAATATAAAAAGTTCAGAAAAAATCCCATAGGATCATACCATCCACAATGGAAAAGTTGAGGAAGCATAAAAACTTGGTTGAAGCCAATTTAATTCAAGAAGCAAATACTGTGACAGGCATGTTATATACAAAGATAAATAAATTTTTTATTTTGTCTCTGTCTGTTAGATTTGGGGAAATTCACTTTCCCTTTCAGGACCTTTTTCTGCTTATTTGAAAATGATGGTTTTGGGGTAAGATGATCAACTTTGAATAACAGTTTTGGTCTTAAACTCTTGGAACCACATGAATCACTTGGCTGATTAATACTATAACATAAATGTTTTGTGAATATTACTCATCAATATTTTTGGATTTGTTGTTGATATTGAGTAATGAAGTTTTCCAAAATTCTCAGGTTATGTAAAAAATAAACAAGAATAACTTACACATCAATAAAAATGTGTGCTACAAAATGATTTTGTACACTCATTATCAACTCGGTTTTGTTTGTTTTTAACTCTAGGTGCTGTCAAATATATTACAAAAAGGACTGGTGAGCACAAATTTAAAATAAAAGCGTTATTTTGCCTAAGGATAACTGCTTATGTGGTAGAGAAGGTGTTTGTCCCTTTTGTGAGGGAGGACTGCTTCTGAAACCACCCTTTACAAATTAAAGGAGGGGCCCAAGGCAAAAACTGTAGTAAGGGCCTAAAACCGTGCTAAGGCTTAGCTAAATATAATACCCCATCCCCTCATTTGATTGATAACACCGTAGAACCTCCAGAGTAGACCACCTCCCTACATTAACTACTTCCTGAAGTTGACCTGATTTTCACACACTGGAAACATCCCACATGTATCAGCACAGTTGGCCTAACTAGTTCCTTATATTGACCAGTCCACATCTTGGCCACCTATCAACACTGGCCATATGTTGACCAGTCTGTTAGGTCCTTTCTGTGGTCACCTTCCAGCAGTTCTACAGTAATTAGTCACTGTCCCCAGGTTTGCTTCTCTGTAATTGCTGGAGTCACAGAGCTGGTGGTCATGAAGACTCCTGACTTTCTCTGTAGGTCACATCACCTTTTCAAAACCTAAGCATAGTTTCTGCGATATCTTCCAGGCCTGAATTCCAGTGGACTGGCTGACCTGCCCAGACCGGTGGCTCACAGTGAGGAACTGACTCAACTTGTCATGTGACCCTCGACCTGAGAACTGACGCAGCAAAGAAAACAGTTTCTACATTCTCAGGGGTGTGCCCTGAGCCCAGCCCACTAGCAGACCCGATTTAAAACCTTCTGTCCCACAGTTTCTGGGAGATGGATTTGAGTAAGTCCTCCCTTCTCCTCCCTGCATGGTGCCTGTGATATTAAACGCTTTCTCTGCTGTCGCATTCTTTTCCTATTTATTTAGTTATTGTGACCAAGTCTCACTCTGCTGCCAAGTCAAGAGTGCTGTAGTGTCAGCCTAACTCACAGCAACCTCAAACTCTTGGGTTCAAGTGATCCCCCTGCCTTAGCTGTCCAGGTAGCCAGACTAGAAGCACCTGTCACTATGCTACCTAGTTTTTCTATTTTTAGTGGAGACAAGGTCTTTCTGTTGCTCAGACTAGTCTAGAACTGTTGAGCTCAGACAATCCACCCACCTCGGCCTCCCAGAGTGCCAGGATTACAGGTATGAGCCACCAACCTGGTCATACTGGCTTTATCTTAAGCAGTGGGCAATGAACCTGGTTGGGCTGTAACATGTCTCAAAATCATTATTATTTTCCTTTGCTTGAGGATGGCGGGAGGCAGAGCACATGCTAACAATGGCATCTAAATTTGCCTGATACTTGCTTTGCAAGCCTCTGAAGTTGGCCAGCAGCATAACAGAGAATCCATCTGGCCAGCAGCAGCAGCCTCAGAGGCAGTGCAAACTCTCTCTTGGTGTGAGGGAATGTGCTTCAGGGGGGCCTGTGTGCAGGGCAGAGGGGCCCTCAGCTGTGCAGGGTGGGGCTTAGCACTGATAACAGCGAGGTCCTTGCTGAATTGGCCTCCTGGGGTTTGCTCTGTCTGCCTTATCATTGCTGACGGGCCACTGCTTTAGCCTCCCCAGGGAGACTGAATTACTCTGTTTTCTTTCCATCCATTTATTTTGTTTTAATGGGCAAATCAGTTTGTGATGCTTGTCGTTAGTACTCTGGATGGATCCGAATATAATAGGATCATAGATGCTTACAAACAATTTTCAACTTTGATTTTGTAATCCTTTAGCATGTTTATAAATCTTAAAATTAACTGACAAAATAGATTGATCACAGACATATCTGGTTCAAGGATGTATCTATTTTATAGCATGTCTGGTGTCCTGAATTGCCCAATACTCTCCTAATGTGTGACTTTGGCCAGGTCTAATTACTTCTCTAAACATAAATTTTCTCATCTATAAAATAGGGGCAAAATCCTACTTATGTCAAAAGATTGATTTTACAATTAAATAAAAAAATATATACAAAATATTAACCAAATATTAATAAAAATATTTGGCTCAGGTAAACATTTCATAAATTTGAATAAATTATTTTTAATAAATGTATTCTCATGTACACAAAAGTAGAAAGAATAAACTTTTAGGGTATAAATTCAAAGCTTAAATGTTACTTATGCTTTGTTCTAATAATACAATGTTAACGAGTTTATTAATCTCTTGGTCTCAGTTATTTCATTATTTAAAAAATATTTTAAAAAACATTTCAATGTGTATTATTTCATAGACTTACCTAGGTGAAATAATCCAGGAAAAAGATATAAAGAAATAATTTTACAAGCTACCTATTTTATGCAATATTTTTAGAACATTGTATTTAATTTTACAAAGCTTGATTTCATGGGGAGGAGGCTGCAGCCAGAGAGTTAAAGTGATTGCCTGGAGCTACACAGCCAGGAAAAGGGACAACCTGTAATTAAACCCAAGTCTTTGCTATTTATTCTTTAAGGATGTGTGAGGTGCACAGTAAGCATAGAATACATTTTGATTCCTATCCTGCTCTCAGTTTGATTTAAATAAATACATTTATTGGAAAGAAAAGGGGGGGGGGTGAACTGAGTGGCAAATTATAACAGAAGAAAAATGACTGGAGATAATTGGTGTCTTTTGTTCTCTCTGCCCAAGGATTTGAAGAGTGAAGGTTAAGTGCATCCTCAGAAGGTCAATTACAGTCACTTCCTAAAGACATTCCTTGGAATCCCCTTTCCTTCAATTCTTGCTCTACAGTGTCACTGGCTTCCGTTGACTTATCTAACAGGGGTTCTACTGGGTTTTTTGTAAGGAAGGAATAAAATAAATAACAACGGTTCATAAGTTCTTTCAATTATTATTATGTTTATGTTGTAGGAAAAGTGAGGTCTTCCTACTGCCCAGCTTTGTCTTAATCTTCCCACTTTGGCTGCACAAAATAGAGGGACGGCAGTTATGAGCCAATGCACCTGACCCAATTGTTTCTAGATTAAAAATTAAAGACAGTGATTTTTCTTTCATTGGGGGAAAATAATATCCAACTAAATCTAATTCAGCCAGAGGTGGAATATTAGTGGAAACTGTGAACACCACTAGTAAACACACGGATATGTACAGTCTCTGCAGTCATCAGGAACCCGTATCAGAACTCTGTGTTGCTTAGTTTTCCATGGTTGGTCAATGCAGCAGAAATATACAACCAACAGTGGACAGTCTGGCTGCATCTCCAACGTGGTGTTAAGACAGCAGTTGGCAGGAAACACCCATATAATTCATGCTTTAGTATCAATTATCCAAAAATGCATTCACATGTACTTACAAAAGGACTGATTTTTCTGCCATTTCAGTTAGTTCATAAGTGAATATTCAGTTTGTCTATATTTACTTATTTTACAACCAAAAATAAAGAGAATGTTGCAATTATGTTCTGCTTAGTATGACATGTGTGGAGTTGTGTTGTTTCTCTTTTGCTTTGTTTTACTAAGCAGGGTTTAGTAATATGTTCTGCATATGTATCTTTTTATGGGGGTTGGGGGTGGCACAGAGTCTCATTTTGTCCCTTAGCAAGAGTGCAGTGATGTCATATCTTACTGCAACCTCAAACTCGTAGGCAATTCTCCTGCCTCTGGAATAGCTTCACTATGTCCAGATGCTTTTTTTTTTTAATTTTTTGTAGAGATGGGGTCCTGCTCTTGCTCAGGCTGGTCTCCAACTCCTGACCGCAAGTCCTCCTCCGGCCTCCGCCTCCTGGAGTGCAGGATTGCATATGTGAGCCACCGCACACAGCCTGGAATGCTTCCGTTCCACGTTTGTCTAACAGTTGCCAGACTAACATCTTTAGCTTTAGCATGCCCTCCTCAAGAGGTCTTCTTTACTTAACTCTTCCCATTAGGCTGATTAGATGCTTGCATGCTGCACATCTTTGTCGCTACCATTTCCTCATACGAAGAAAAATAATCCATTTGGATACCCACCTCCCCCAACTTTTCTTTAGAGCAGAGCATGTATGATCATCATCTTTTATCGCAGCACCTAGTCTCACGACTGGCAGGATGCCTAGTAGATGTTCAATAAGTGTTTGATTAAATAAATATACTTGTGGCATAAGCTGCCAAAAAATTTGTTTTCTGCTCCATTATAAATGCCTCACTGAAGTCCCTTACATTTACCAGCTGATTCATACTGTGCTTCCAGTCCAACCTAGTCGCAGAAGACTTATCAGTTAGCAGAGCACTGTTTCTAGCTATATATAAATGCAGATGGAGCCCTTGAGAGCTTGCCTTGCAATGAACATTCCTGGAGGTGATTTGGATGAAATTGAATTTTTATAGTGAATTCTTTCGACTTTGGGGAATTTGTATAATTAACTAATTTAAGTCAACTTTTAAATATGTCCCCCCCAAATTCTCTGGCAAGGGAAATGTGATTTTGCTAGACACACACAAAAATAGTCTGAAATAAGGTTTTCTTGGACATTAGGGGAAAAGCATTCTTTCACAAAGAGTATGAGGAATAAATAAGACATTGATAATGGTATGTTTGAGGAAATGAAAAGGAATAAAATTCAAGAAACTATTCAAAAGTCACAGACTTCATATTGAAGACATAGTAGTCTATTCTCGGATAAATAGGCTCATTACGAGGAACAAAAGAATAACCTTTTCCCCTTCTGAGTTCAAGTCTCTCCAGCAGCGGCCAAACTTTTGTTCATTAGTTGAGTAATGCTAAAAGCTCATTTTTTACTAATACTCCATAAAGGCCAACAGCAGATCTTCGAAAATGTAAGGACTGTTTTTGGCATTAGGTGCTAAAGGAAATAAAAATCAAAGCAAATTAGTTGAGCAGAAAGAGCTTTCAAAGAATAGCATTATCTTTAGCAGTCCCGGGAGTATCTTCTCTTTCTCTGTGTCCACCTATTCAACAAATAATTATGGAGGAAATCAGATGTGAACAGCACTTGGGGTGTGGATCAGGGGAAGAGAACAGAGAGAGTTAGAGAAAATGGGACATTGTATCTAAAAGTGCCTTTATTTACAAATGGTCATTACAAAATATTCTCTTCTTGTTGACCACCTCTTTCCACACCCACACAACGTCTTCTCTCCCAGTCATGGAGAACATGTTCCCAGGTAGCTGTTGTTATGCAATAATTTTTTTCTGCATGTGGAGACATTTTGGACACCCCATGTTCACACAGTTTGTATCCCGACTGCAGTGTGTGAGTGAAATGCTAGGATATCACTCCATGATTGCCCCACAGGCGGATAAAAATATTGCAAGTATGACATAGTGAGAGGTATTCACATAATTGCCTTAATCACTACGTCGTCCCTAGTGTGGAGAAAGTTGCTTGGTAAATTGGAGGTACTCAGTAAATATTTATTGAGTGAATTAGTTAAATGTAAGCATCATTTTGGAAGGTTCAGAAAGAAAAAAAAAAAAAAAAAAACGGTAAAGAAACTAATGTTTACTGACTGGCTGTTGCTGAGTGCTGGTTTAGTTGTCCACTGCCTGAGAATCAAGTACCACAGGTAAGTCGGTGAAGGGGAGAAAGGCTTTATTAAGTGCTGGCAGCAGAGGAGGCAGTGGACTACGGTCTCAAAGCATCTTTCTCTGCTTACACTGCACAACTTATGAAGGGAATAAGTAAAAGGCGTGTGTAGCAGAAGGCCATCTCCGTGCAAGTCCCATGACCTGCTAGCTGGTTACAGCAAAAAACAGATCACCTGGCGGGTCTCGTCCTGAGGACACTGCAGTTGGCCCATTCCAGACTCTCATCTGTTTTTCCTCCCAGTCATTTTACAATCTGTGTGACCAAGCAGCAAGTCAATTCTGAACTCTGAGAACGGAACACACTGAAAGCAGGCTGGAAGCTGAATGGCTCCCAGTTAGCCTCTCCATGTGGTCTGAAAGGCACTTGGGGTGTGTTTACAGGAGCTTCTGTGGACCATCACTACTCCACCACCAGGTAGGTGACGTGGTTGTCAGCAAGAACTCTGGCACTAGCTTTAGACCTTACTCTGTCACCCTCCACTTGGGGACACTTCCTCTCTGTGCATCATTGTCATCATCTGCAAAGTGGGAATCTTCATAACTAATCAAAACAAGTGAATAAGGGCAAATGCTTATGAGAATAGTAGTTTTGCAGTGTGAGCAATTATTGCTGCTGGCTAAACTGAGTTATCACCACTTTTGACACCCTAAGTGGAAGAAAACACACATCAGGTGTGCCTTGGGCTCTTACGCCCTGTAATAGACGTTAAGGAGGGGAAGAGAGCTTAGGGCAGTTGTCAGGGAGAAGGAAGAAAGGGCTGTGAATGTAGCATGACCCAGGTAGAAGGAGGTATGGGAGAAAGATAAAATCGGGATGCTAAAGGAGGAAAGAGATTATTTTGGGAAACAATGGATAATAAGATACATTTAAGAGGAAAGCAGCCCAGCAGTTAATTATTTTAATCTCATTCCAATCTACTTATCTCCCCAGGGGAAACCACCCCAGAGAAAGCTTGCAAATGAGTCTGAAAATGCGATACTTTACTTATATAATTCTAGCTTCCCATGTCTTCAGGAGCCTTTGCATTTCCACTGATCTTCTTGATCAACTGTCTTTATCAACACTGAGTTAATACTAATTTTCCTTGGTGATGGACATAGTTCCATACTCCCGGGTGTGGCTTAAATCTGTTTGAGAGTAATAGTGGTCTGAAATCGTATTGGGGGAATATCTGTTAAATGGCTTGGTGAGAGAATCAGGCAGGCGTGTAGGCAGGACCCGGTGAATTGGAGTGTGACAGGTAGCTGACATTGTAATTGGAAGTCCTCAACAGAGCAGCAATGTATTCAACATCCCTGAAAGTGGACCGCCCTCCAGTCCTCAGTGGGCATCCCTCCATCCCTCTGGACCAGGGCACAGGGACAGCGACACAGAAGCCTCGTGCAACCTGCTCGACCAACTTCAAGGCCGTGTTCCTCATCTAAAGGCAAGTGGCCCAAATGATGGCCCCTTTGCCACCTTCTCTTAATGTTTTTCTTCTGAAATACCTGCTTTTATAGGAAGTATCTATTGTTCTTGTCCAGGGAAGTGGTGGCCTGGAGTCAGTCTGGCCATCTACAGTTCATCCTCACAGCAAAAATATCCTGGCCCCGAGCTCTTAGTAAAAGCATTTGTTCCATATGATAAAATAAAATATCGTTTATCTTAGCTGGCTCTTCTCTCTGCCTAGAATGCCATCCCACTGCCCTGTGTATGACCAACTCCGTCTCAATCCAGGTTTCACCTTGATTGTATCCTTGCCTCAGAGACCCCTCCATGACCATTTTATCTACTTTCCACTAAAACTTTATCATATCGACATATTTCATTTTGTTCATCAAATACGACCAGTTGGAATGATTCTGTAGGTTGCTTTCACTCAAATATTTGTTTGTGCCTCAAATGAAGTATAAGCTACTCTCTAGTTTCTTACCTGATTTCATATTTGCCCTGCATGAAAGCAGCATTATGAAAGAACAGCTGGATAATGAAAGGCAAAATAAAAGTGCATTCAAACACAAATTGCATTATAGACGCACAAAAATAATATCCAGAAGAATGGTACTCTCTAACGGGAAGAATCAATTGTGTAGGTTCATTTACAACTAACTCAAAGCCCATTACATTAACGAAAGAATAAAATTCCATTAGGCTGGGGCTGGGAGGTTGGTTGTTAATTAAACGGTGCAGCACTTGTCAGTACACATAGCTTTTAGAGACCCACCAAAAAATTCCCTTGCGGTAAACCAATGTGGACAGATCTGTGTCATATAATTAATAGACTTTTACCTAATGAATTAATGGATCTGCTCTACAATCATAAGTGGATACTGAAACATTAGGAGAAAACTTGATACGGAACTTTTTAATGGAATATTGAGGCTAATAAATTTAAACATTATTAGTCCAAATGTTCACACTGATGCTACTATTATAAAAAGAGGAATAATCCCACATTTTGTGCCTCTGAGTATTATGGGAAAAGAAATAACAGAAAAACAGAAGAAAAAAACATAAAAAAAAAAAAAACTCACAAAGCAACAAAAATGTAATCAAATCAAACTGTTAGGTAGAAACACAAGATAACAGAAATATGTGGAGATAGAGGAACGTGTGAAATTATGCCCAACTTAGGAAACTTAGGAAAACTTAGGAAAATAAGGAATTTAATACCTTCTGATGGTGGGGAAAGTGGTCAGGATCCGAATCAAATTTCATTTTAAAAGATTTATTACCTAATATGAGTATAATCTAAATATGATGAGAAACTATTAATGGGTTTTAAACATGACAGTGATATGATTTGAGTTTTAAGAGATCATTCTGACTTCTGTGTGATGGATGGATTGAGAGTTGCAGGAGGGGAAGCAGAGAGAAAGGTGATAAACCATAACAGTAGGAGAATGTGAGAGGTGACGGTAGTTCAGGGATAAACACAAAAAAACAGGACTGGGTGTAATAGACAAGAGCCTCGGGACGTGCTGATGTGGAGTCTGAGAGAAAGAGCACTTGAGACAAGCCCTGCATTTGGGGCAGGAGCAGTGACATAGGTGAGGACATTACTAAGATGGGAAAGACTGGATTAGGTTTTGTATAGACAAAAATCAATCATTCTCTTTGGTCAGTATTCTTAGTAAAGCATCACAAAAATGGAGAAGCAAGAATCCTATGTACTCAATTCTGATATGAGGACAATTAATGACCTAGTACACAGTGGGGGGGGGTGTAAGGGAGGGCAGA
>CAUYPK010156356.1:0-21462 GCA_963574355.1 Loris lydekkerianus
AGCCTTTTGAGAGTCCGGTGGACATTTTTAATCCTTTTGCGACTGTGGAAGTTGGAATTTGATCAAAATTTTCTGGGTGGGTTTACTTTTGTGGTGGAGGATTACACTGGTCTTTATGGAGGATAGGTCTGAGAATATCCTGGAGGACTGGTTTAGTTATGGTAAATTTCTTCAACATGTGAATGTCACTGAAGTATTTAATTTCTCCATCATAAATGAAACTCAGTTTAGCTGGGTACAGGATCCTGGGTTGAAAGTTATTTTGTTTTAGAAGAAAGTCGATGACCGTCCTCTTCTAGCTTGAAAGGTTTCAGCAGAGAGATCTGCAGTTATTCTAATATTCTTGCCCATAGGTGATGGTTTTCTTTCATCTGGCTTTCAGAATTTTCTCCTTCATATTAACTTTAGTGAAATTGATTATGATGTGTCCGGGGGATGTCTTATTTGGGTTGAGTTGTGCTGGAGTTCTGAAACTGTCTGCTATTTGAACTTCAGAATCTCTTGGCATGTCTGGAAAGTTCTCCTTCATAATTTCATGGAGAAGAGACTCTGTGCCTTGTGAAGCCATTTCGTTACTTTTGGGAATTCCTATAAGACAAATATTGGTTTTCTTCAAGTTATCCCAGAGCTCTCTGAGAGAGTGATCTGTTTTTGACCTCCATTTCTCTTCCTCTTTGAGAGTTTGAGAGAATTTTTCTGTTGGTTTCGCCTCATGATTGTTTTTCACCATTGCCTCTGGCCGTCCTCAGAGTTGGGGAGGTGTCTCTCCAAGATTAGACCCCAGCGGGCTCACTCTATTGTTGCTGGATCTTTGTAGGGAGTGACCCTGTATAGTTCCTCTGGGGCTGCCCCAGCCAGGGAGTTCTGGTTGTGGAAGCAGCTCCGGAATGTGACACCCCTGGATCCAGCAATAGGGCGGGAGGTGGTGTGCACGGTTCTGGGACTGCCTGGTGCCTAGTGATTTTGACACAGAGAGCCCAAGGCTCCAGCAGTCTCTGGCCAGGAGAAGGGCTCTGCAGAGAGGCAGGGAGGGCTCTGGAGGGCACAGGGCTACCAGTGTCCCTGGCCAGACAAATGGGCTGGTGTGGAGGCAAAGAGGGTACAGGAGGGAGGACACAGGGTTGCGTGGCTCCCGTAGTTCCTGGTCAGGGCATGCAGAGGTCCGGTGGGTGTGGTTTGTGGGTTGGGGGTCGCGGTGCAGCTCTTATGGAGGTCCGGGCAGTGCCAAGCCCAGGAGTTTGAGGTTGCTATGAGCTGTGACACCACAGCACTCTACCCAGGGCAACAGTGGTTTCACTCTGTTGCCAAAACTGGTTTCATTCTGCCCCTGAGGGTTAAGGCTGTAAGGCAGCTTAGTCCCCGCCTCTAGGCTGCTCAGTCCCTAGGTTACTAGCTCCCACTCGATCCTTGCTGTGCGACCCTTGCCGGGGCAGTTCTCTCACAATGGCTCCCTGTGGCCCACAGCCAAACACTATTAGCTCTGTCCGGCTCAGCAGCTCAGTCTGGGGCCCTAGACAATGCCCAAAGTTCTCCACACTCCTGCTCAAGCTTTCCCCAAGGCAGTTCAACTGAGTACCAAGTCCAAAAACACCAAACAGTACACAAGTAAGGCCTTTCCAGTTTGCAGTCTCACTGCTGCTTATACTTAGGCCTGCCAGCGGGATTAGGTCAATTGAACACACGCAACCACTTGCCAGTTTTCCACTGTTTTTGTCCTCCTCTTGGGGTCCAGAAGTCCCTTACTGACTCCCTGTATCCTCAAAGGGATGATTATAGGCAGATCCCACCCACCAGAGATGCCTGGAGTCTTATCTCCCCAGACTCACCATGCCCAGTTGCAGGGAAGCTGTTACTCGGCCGCCATCTTGCTCCACCTCTCCAAGGGCCCAGTCTTGTGTTTCAACCTCTCCTCAGTCTCCCCAAACAAATGAGTTACCCCCTCAAATCTGCAATGCCAGCTAACCTCAGACTCCAAAGCTGGACCCCTGAAGCTTCCAGGGAGAAGTGTGGAGGGAGAGCAGAGGCTCAGAGGGATGCAACTAACACTGGATAATCACTACTATATGCCCAGAGCCCCCCACATTATTTCACTTCAGCTTCATCAAATCCTGGAATGTCTGCCTTAGTTTCTGCTTCTCTATTGATGAGGAGGACACAGGGCCTAAAGGGACTGTGTGACAGGGCACAGGTCACCTGCTGGTAAAAGGGTGGAGGGAGGCTAGATTTCAATCTAGGCCTTAGAGGCTCAGAAGGTTCCACCATGTTTGCAAGAGGTCCTCAGCTGTTGAAATTACCCATGCTTGGGTACAGTGAGGGGCTCCAAAGGAGAAAGTTCTGAATTCTGTTTCTTTACCTTTGGTTCTCTTCCCATCCCCCCCCCAAGAGTCATTTTGTTCTAGCAGAGCCAGGAACAATGAGGCAGCAAGTCTCCACCTCAGTGTGGGGGTGGGGCACCCAGGCAGTAACAAAGCCTCAAACAGGCAGTCTTTGTTCCAGACAAAGGGTCAGCATCGTACCACCACTGGACTAGAATAAGGCCTTCAGTATCCGCCCAGCATGGCTGAGTGACAGCTATGGCTTTGTGGGGAAGGCCGGCAACAGGAAGGTGAGACTGGGTCATTCTTATGAATCGAACTTTTAACTTTGAAAACAGGGTCCAGTGGACGAGATCCTGGTGAGAGCAGTTTTTACTTGGATTTTGCTGCTCTCTAGGACTCAGAACTAACACACTTTTCTGAGATGCACCTTTGAATAACGGTATGCAAGTGAGAGCAAGGGATGTTGGGAGTGCTGTGCCCAGAAGCAGGAGACAAGGAGCAGGGAAGCTCAGCAGAGCATCTGGGACCCTCCCGTCATGTTGATGCTGTACAAAAGTGGGTGTGGAGCTTGCCCTGAACTGCGAGGTACAACCTCAGTCCTTAAATGATGACAAAAGACCTCTGACTGGAGAGATTGAAGGCTCTGAGAGTTTCTGTTCCCGGTGCCCCTAACTTTATGTGCCAGCAGCGCCTTAGAGGAGCTGCTCAGACCCTCAGAGGCACAGGTGGCCAGAGCCTGGGCTCTACCAGGGATTAGGGATGCTATAAATACCAACACAGTATATGAAGGGGTAGGGAGGAAACAGAGCTGGAATTGTTGTTTATATCTTTGAGAACAGTGCTTTCTGAGGGTTTATCCAGTGTGAGCTACACAAAAACTATTTTAAGCTTAGCTGGAGCTCACCGAAAGGGATTATCTGCAGATTTTTCTGCAGCATCCTCAGATGTTGTGGCTCTTTGCTTTTTATCCCTTCTAGGATGGTCCTTCTGAGGTCTGGAGTCTGAAGTTTTAGGACTGAGATGTTATAAATACACAGCACCTTCACCTGCAATTCAGGTCCCCAGGCTGAGACAGCACCTCTCTGCTCCAGGCAGGCAGTGAAGCTGACAGGGGCAGCCCATTAAGTCCCCTCTCCTCTCTCCAGCAGACCCCAGCCTGAGCCCTCCCAGATAAGGCTGCCCTCAGAACACTGGAACAAGACCGTAGCACATCAGAACAAGACAGCTGGCAGCTTCCCTGCGTGTACTGCTTATAGGCCCTGGGGCAACGGCCACGCATGGAAGAGGGTGCCCTTGACCTTTCTGATTCACAGGAACCAGGGATGTTTAAAAAAAAAAAAAGCAATTAAAGAAACATTTCAAAATTTGTGGGGAAAAAGGTGAATATAGTCTAATTGCACCAGAATCTACAAGGAGGCTGGAAAGCTCTCAAAAGAAATTCCCTCTCTACAAGCAGAAAGGAGGCCAGTGAGGAGTTAAGTGGAGGCAGCTGAAGTCCTGGGTGGTGCCCTGGTGTGGAAGTGGGTGTGGATGAACCGAGCAAACTCACCTCCACGCCTTCATCTGCCCAGCCCCAGGCCCTCTCATGCAGGTCCTACAGGGCCCACATGAAGTCCCAGCAGTGCTTTCCTGGGTTCCCGAGCGTGTGATGAGGCGGGCATGCAGGGCTCATGTGCCCAATGCACTCGACAGCAAGAGCTGGAGCACAGGAGAGGGGACACCTGTCTGTCTGGGAGCGGCTGCAGAGGAAAGGCCACTTCATCCTCTGGGAGCAGTAGCCAGAGGTGAAGGGCAATCTGGAGGGTGCTAAGTGTGTGGGTGGGTACTGAAGGGGTCATTTGCTGAGGGCCTCTGTCATTTCTGAGTTGGCCATGGGCTAGGAGAGCAAATGGGGCAGGATGAAGGGATTCTTGGGGATAGTGGTACCAAAATGAAACACTGTAAGGCCCATAAGAACAAGGTCCTGAAGGTGAAAGCCCAAATACTCTGAATACGTAAAAGTGCTCAGATCAAGAAAAAGAATTTTTTAAAAATATGTCCCTGTAGGTAGAGAAAAGGGACAGAGCTGCTGGGCCCCAGGGGCCCTCCTCACTACCTGTCCTGTCTGTCACACCTGCAGGTGAGCAAACAGTCAAGAAGGAACTGAAGACCAAAGGCCAGAAGGCCAGAACTGACAGGAGGGAGCAAAGCATTTTGTGATAGCTTTAAATGCTGGGAAGGCCTGGATACTGACATCACTGTGGCAAAAATACCTGCAGGTATGCCTGAGAAATGGAAATCAGGAGATGCCAGCAGCCTTGAGGGTGACAGATATTCCACAGATGGGCTCTAGAAGGGGCCAGCAGTCGGCTCCAATGAGAACAGGGTCCCCTGGATCTCAGTGGGTCTTGTGTTTATCCTGATAACAGTGCCAGGGGCTTATTTAAAGAGCTGACATAGACTCAGGCTGCATTAATAAAAATTATGGAACCGTCCTGCTCTGACTGCTCCCAACAATGCCCACATCCACCTCTGTGAGACATGAGGTGGAAGACAAGGAATGGGAGGCCCAAGGAACCAGTGAGTTCGTCACAGGAACGGAGGAAATGACGGCGTCTGAGGAAGCACCATGTGTGTCCCAGACGACACAGGATTCCCACACTCATGGGAAATTCCTTCTGTCTGAAGACTCCAAAATGCAAACATGTTTATTAGGCCCATATGCGACTTAATATCTGTCTTCACTGGCATTTTCTAACATGTGGTTGGTGTCTGCAGTTCTCGTGAGAGGACTGAGGTACTTCCTACCCCTTTAAAACTCTTATACAGTCAGCTGTGCACAGTGGCTCATGTCTGTAATCCTAGCTCTCCGGGAGGCTGGCTGGGAGGACTGCTTGAGCTTAGGAGTTCAAGACCAGCCTGAGCAAGAGCAAGTCCCCAACTCTGCTAAAAATAGACAAATTAGCTGGGTGTTGTGGTGGGCACCTATAGTCCCAGCTACTCGGGAGGCTGAGTCAGGAGATCACTTGAGCCCAGGAGTTTTGAGGTTGCTGTGAACTAGGCCGAGGCCACCGCACTCTACCCAGGATGACAGAATGAGACTGTCTCAAAAAAAAGTCTTATCACGTGGGCTATTCTTATCATCTGTGTGGCAGCTGTGGAGACTGAGGCTTATGGTTTTAAGCTGCTCAGATGGTGAGTGGTGGGGTTGGGATGTGAACCCAAGCCCTGTGGCTGTGAGGCCCACATCCACAAGCATCAAGCTACAAAGCCCTGATTTCACGCTGGAGGTCAGTCCCTCTCCCTCTACACCTGCTCTCCTGGTCCCATGGTGTCTGGAAAGCCCCATAGCCACACAGGGTGACGAGCAGAGAGGAGATTTGTGAGAGGGGATCAGAGGTGTTGGCTGCAGTTGTGCAGTCTGTGCAAACTTTTTTTTTTTTTTTGTAACGATTAATTTGTTCTTCAAGCCTTCCTGGGCAGGAGCCATCTCTAGGGAGGATTACAGGCACCTGATTAAAGGAGAGTCAGTTTTCTGGGGGCTTCTGTCTGCCACACAAGCTGTTTCTCAATAGTATACCATGCACTTTTAGGCTTGCCCTGTGTTCAGAAGGTATGAAAAGAGCCTAGAATAATTTCATGGCACAATTCAAACCTGTTTACTGCACCTGAACAGGTCAGCCACCTGACCCAGAGCTGGGAGCATGGTGGAAAGAGAAAGTAAAGAATGCTTTGAGCAGAGGCCATAGATCAGCTGAAAGCAACTTACTGCTGACTATCCTGTGAAATCCCTGGGGCGAGCAGTGGTTTTTGATTATTTTCTTTGGCTCCTGGGTCAGACTGGTATCTTATTTCATGAAGCCACAAAATGGCCGTTCAGTACACACTGGTCAGGTGGTCAGGTGCTTAGGGCCTCCCTGTGCTCAGTCACAGCCTGCTGGATGTAATTCCCTCTATTTGGTATTCTTTGAGACATTCTGAGATGAGTTACAAAAAAATTTTTTTGAGAAATTTTGCACTGAGCTTTACTGGGGTGTGCAGCTGTATGCAAGTAAACCAGCATCTGTCAGAGCTTCAGGCCACCAGGGAAGTCCTTGTCTGCGGGGCCCACAGGTTGGACTGCAGAGCGTGTGAGCAGGCGCTGAACTAGGGAAGCGGAAAAGCCACAAATACAGCATTCATGTCTCCTGAAGAATGTTTACGGCAAATTCCTGCTGGGAGTGTCTTGACCAAGGACCTTGTGAAGCTGATGTCTGGGGCCCGCACACTGTAATGTGCTCACTGGGGGGGAAGAAAAATGCTCTCCAGATGGTTTTGTTTTTCTCTTTGAGACTAATAAAAACATTTTTTAAAAAAAGCCACAGAGAATCATAGGTTATTAATTATTCCTGGAAGTCTATTAATTCAGCCCTACTGAGTTACTTTGCTGTTTGCATGTAGTAACAGGTCATGACTGACATCTCCCTGGGATGGGTCCCGTTTATGCCGCAGAGGCAGAGTGGGAAGCCTCACCTTTGAGTGGGGACCAGGTCAGGGCGCACCTGGAGCTTCACAGGCTGCTCTCGCTGTGTGTCTGCACCCAAATTTCCCCCTCTTCTAAGGATGGCAGGCATGTGGATCAGAGGCCCACCGCCCACCTTACTCACCTACCTGAACCCCATCTTAACCCTGTTTCCAGATAAGGTCGCGTTCTGAGGTACTGAGGTTAGGATTCTAACATAAGGACTTTTGGTGGACACAATCCAGCCCGTGACAAACACAAGAAAAGGTTCTGAGTTGAGTGTGGGTTTATAGTCTCCCTTTTACCACCACTGACTGCAGGATCCAGAAAGATTCTATTTTAATTTTTTTTAAAAAAGGACCAGATCCCACAGCCACGGACCTCAGATACCCTTGTATCCCATAGTGAAGGCCACGTGGTCAGACTGGCAGGCTGTGCAGTGTGGTCTGACTGGCAGGCTGCCTTCTTGCCCTGCCTGAAGTGACAGCAACACACACATGTGTGCATGTGGCACACTGCCACCTCCACCAGCCTCCACCTGTCGAAGCTGTCGAGAGCCAGGCACCAGGCAGCTCACGGGTGCAGTCTGGGGTCCCTGGCACTGTCCTATGACCTCGGCATAATCTGAACACGGGTATGCAATGCAAAGCCAGCCCTGGACAAACCTGGTGAGGGTCACACTCCACATCTGCCTTTGTGAAGCAGGTTAGTCCACCAAAAAAATCAATCTGTGGAATAACCAACTTGGCCAATCTACTATTTGTCAAATTCACTGTGCTCTTAAGAACTTGTCTGTTTTAACTCTTCCAATGTTTGTAGCGATTTGTCTTGCACTTTGCATAGATTCTTTTCCATCTCTCCTGAACCAGAGGAACCTCCTCTCTTGGCACAGTTCCCCAAAGGTAGAGCAGCAGGGAGTTTCAAATGTCCTTAAAATGCCATTATGAAGCCAAAATAGAAACTAGTCAACCAAAGCTTCCAAATCATTTAATATGATTTGTTATGAACTTCAGAGTTAAAATAAAAAGAAGTACGTCGGCAAATTTGGTAAATGTAGCAGCCTGACTCGGCTTTCACCGAATTGGCCTGGCATCCTGGTCCGTTGTCCTTTTGGGACACTTCTTACCCACCAAGAGGACTGTTGGGGCCACCGTGGTCAGTGGTTTCTAACTGACCCCTAAATCTAGAGGCCGGGAGGGAACCATGAGAGGCGGGTCTCTGAAGTTTAGTGTTGCTAGTTGCCTCCTCTGAACCAGAGGAGGGACCCCGGCGCCTGCTCTGCTGGTGAGAGCTCTCTGCCTCCTCAGCCTGTGGTCCCTGTGTTGTCCACTGAGAGAAACGCAGCCTTCAGGGTCCACTCATTATCCCCACAGTCAGGCACATGAGTGATGGAGACCACAGCTCTCCAGGAAGGTTCAGGGCGAGTGGCCCCTGGCTCTGACTCCAATGTGAGTGGCCACCTGTTGGCACCTCATGTCGCTAGTCTGCGATGTGTTCTCCTCTGCGCGGCCGCTACCCTAAATATCTGCATGTGGCAGCAGACCCCTGGAAGTGTCACACCTATTCACTTCCAAACTCCGATTCCCTCACCCCAAACTGAGGCTTGTCGGTCTGCAGTCGCCTCGCTAACCTGGGTTTGCTCTGCGTCTGCTCCCTTGCAGCTGAGGGATTCGTTTAATCTTTTGGATCGAGTCAAGACACCCTTCTCCTCATCTCCACTGCCATGAGTGTCTCAGAGATCAGGTGACCCTCCTTCTGGCACAGCTCATAGCCGCTCTGGGCACTGACAGCGGGATGCTGATGGGAATAGCAGATTCATTCCTCTGAATTCACCTCCTCTGCCCAACTGCTTTTCCTGAAACTGAATGATTCAGAAAAAAAAAAAAAAGGTCTCTGGGTAAGAGGATGAGGACAGAACTAGCTTTGGGAGTAAGATAGATACTCTAAATTTAAACTGCAAACCTACAATAGGGAATACATAAACACACGTTGCTGTGGTAGGTAGGTAGTCTCTGACCAGCGCAGCTGTAGTTTTCATACACAAAGGCAGATATTGAACCCAAATGAAGAGTGAGCCTATCCTGATGGAAAACACAAATTTTCGTTCCAGACAGCATAAGTTTTCCCTTGAAAGCAGTTAGCATCATTGAGTCACTGAGTGTCTGCAGGCTCCATGGGTTTGGCCCTTCTCAGACACTCGGGGACCAGCGTTAGCCCCCCTCCCCTCCCAAGAAGCCTAGTGCAAGAAAGCACAAGAGTGATACGACGTGCAGAAAGCCAAGTGTCCTCAGGAAGCCCAGGCTCCATGCCTGAGCTCATCCTCGGCACAGACACGCGGTGAACGCTCTGGAGCACGCCAGTGGTCTCTGCGACGTATCATCCACAGCACAGACACAGTGGAGCGCTCTGGAGCACGCCAATGGCTTCTGCCATGGTCATTTCCAGACATGAAGCAGTTTCAAAATTCATAAAATGAAAATACACTTGAAAACAAAGGGTCTCTTAAAAGCTTTAAAAATAGGATAAACTGAGCATAAATGAAGGAACTGTTGCTCACCCAGGGTAAACGCTGGTGGTACCTTCCTGACCCTGCCTCCTAGTTAAGCATTATTTGATTTACATGTTTATTACTTTTCTTAACCTGTTAGTGTATCCCTTGTCAGTGTCAGACAGGACTCTAGGTCCTGGGGATCAGAGGTGAGGACATCACAGACCCTTCCTTCCTTATGAAGTTCAGAGCCTAAAAGCAGCCATAATTATACAAGAATGAACACAAGGAATATAAAAAGGCATGTCCACGTTGTAGGGACAGTTTAATGTTCAATGTAGAAAAATCTCCTTTTACGTTTTGTCCATGTGTCTTTATTTTGCCCAGCCCGGCCTCAAACTCATGGCCTCAAGTGATTCTCCTGCCTCAGCCTCTCAAAGTGCTGGGATCACAGGCATGAGCCACCTCTACATGTTGTTTAATGACAATTTCTCTAGCCAAGATATTGGACCAGTCGACTGAATCATTGTAAAGATAATGTATGTAAGATACTTCCTAGGCTACAAACTCAAAATCACAGTTTTTAAGGTTGAAGAAACCACCATTCTAGGCACGGCAGTAAAGTGACCAAGTCTGGAGGCCCATGTTTGTTTCCACTCTGGAACAGCACAGTTCAGAGGATGGGGCCCTGGAGAATGACCACAGAAACCTTGGCTCTAGGTGGTTCTATTACTAAGTATTTGGACAAGTCACTCGTCCTCCTGTTTGAGTCATTTCCTTTTCTGAAAAATTATGGGTTTTGACTACTTCTTTTCCAAGTTCCTTTCCAACAAAGGATTCTATTTCTAAGGTGAAAATTTACCCTGAGATAAATTCAGCTTACAGATGGTTTTTAGACCAAGGATTGGAATAATTAATAAATTGTCTACCTGGGAAAATGTAAGCATAAGTTGTAAGTAATTATCATTTCAAAATAAACTTGTTGCAGAATCACATTTTTTAAAAGGTTCAAAGTATTGCCTATGAATTGAAAGAAAGGAGAGTCCCTCCAACCCAACCTGGGAAAGTTCTCCATCAGATTCAACTCTCGCTGTGGGAAGAAGAGAAAGGGAGTGAGGCTGGGCCTCAGAGCCAAAGCCACGTGACTCGCAGCTTCAGATGCAGCTGAGATCCAAATCATGGAACCGGGCAGCAGGGTCCACTCACCTTTGGACTTGCCAGTCATTTAACAATCTCTAAACACCGAGGTTTTTTCCTGGAATAGAAGCCTCTCTGTTCTGCCTAAAATATTCTTTTAAAGAGTTTCAAAGTTTTTCAATGTTTTGTTAATATTTTAGGGAACTATGGAAAAACTTGCACACCCTAGACAGAAATAGTGCTGACAGGGGAACAGGGCTGCCCGGGGAACTGGCCGATGCAGACAGGCTTTGCTATCAGACATTCACCCGTCGTGGGGCAGTGTAGGAACAGGTCTCCGACGCACCCCGTGTTTCTCGGCTGGAGGGAGAGGCTGTGTTGGTGTTGATGGGGCAGTGAGGGCACAGGTCACAACTCGGTGACATCAGAGGTATTCTGTGATGGGCTTCTAGCCTTGTGTTGCCCTTGTGACAATCCAATTAGGTACTGGATGAGTAGATTAAATATTAAACTACAGGCTCCCACAAATATAAAGCCATAGGCTCTCACAAACATGTGCAGAGCTTGATCTAAAAGGACCACTGATGGGCATCAAGCTCAGTGGTCATCAAGCTCATCATGACGGTGAGAGGAACCACAACCCACCACCATGGCCCAGGTCCTCTTTATTAGTTATTCCCGACGACAACTGCACATACCTAGACATTTCTGCAGTATACTGCCATTGTGTATGTCAGCGTAATATTCTACAGAACTTAAAGGAAATGTGTTGCCATAACAACAAACAGGGACAACAGAACTGAGTTTAAAAGACCCTTATTTCTTTTCATCCTCTCATTGTCTCCATCTTTGCAACCCAAACGGCACCGTCTACAACGCATGATTGTTTATAAATGTTAATGTTTTGCTACTGTTGGATAATGTTCTAAACAATATTTTTTTGAGACAGAGTCTCAAGCTGTCACCCTGGGTAGAGTACCGTGGTGTCACAACTCACAGCAACCTCAAACTCTTGGGCTCAAGTGATTCTCTTGCCTCAGCCTCCCAAGTAGCTGGGACTACAGGCACCCGCCACAACGCCAGACTCCTTTTGTTGTTGTTATTGTTGCAGTTATCATTATTGTTTTAGCTGGTCCAGACTGGGTTTGAACCCGCCAGCCTGGGTGTATGTGGCCGGCGCCCTACCCACTGAGCACGGGCGTTGCCCCTAAACAATTTTCTTAAGTTACATATCCTGGCCTCTAGATTATAAAGCATGTACAGATTTTCTCCATGTTTTCTGTTTGTCTGTTTTTCTGAGACAGAGTCTTACTTTGTTGCCCAGTCTTGAGTGCAGGGGCATCAACACAGTTCACTGCAACTTCAAACTCCTAGGCTCAAGAGATCCTCCTGCCTCAGCCTGCTGAGTAGCTGGGACTACAGGCACATGCCAACATGCCTGGCTAGGTTTTCTATTTTTTTCAGAGATGAGGGGTCTTGCTATGTTGCCTAGGCTGGTCTCAAACTCCTGGGCTCAAGCAATCTCCCCACCTGGGCCTCATCCATGATTTTTGTTTATTTAAGGTTGTGCACAGAGATGTCAATAGACCCTGCTGATGGTGTGGTATCTTGCACATTTATTCATAGAGGTGTCCAGATACATGGGGCCTGGAGTCCAGTAGGGACTCAATAAGTAAGTGCTGAATGATAGACAAGTTGGCTACATCAGCAGAAATGTAGCTGGAAGGGAGTTTTTACCAGGAAAGGAAAATAATGCTGAGTACATGTGGAAAGGGGAGGTGGATGGTTCTAAAGCTGGCTCTGGATATTTAAAAGATGGGCTGGAAATTATTCAGCAAGACAAGAGTATTATTCAAATGAAAGGCAAAGCCTGCCCTTCTTCAGTGTATCAGGAGTCCTGACAAATGCTGGAGGTAGACCCTTTCCTCCCAGATTCAATGGCCCCTTCAGTCATCGGTCACATTGGGAGAAGAACGTATATTGAAGAGGTCGTTGCTAATCAATCTAGCACACAGCACACTGAGTAACGCACGATATCTTCCTTTAAAATGGTGATATTCCCCTTTACAAAAACCCACAACAGAGAGAAAAGAGAGAGGGAGGGAGGCAGACTGAGGCCGACTCTTCTTACCGTCAGGGATAAGGCCATGCAGACAAAGGTGAACTTCTTGATGTGGGCTGCTGTGACTGTGTTACTTGTGCTCACCACTTTATTGCTGGGGTTATTCTAGGGAAAGAGAATGACAGTTGTGACTGGGCTTTGGCTTATCCTTGGGTTAGCCCCCCACCCCCTGTGAATCTTAAAAGGCCTCCCATTTTTGTTTTATTTGATGGGTCTGCGGTGTAAGTTTCAAGTGACGCTTGCGAGGCAGATGCCATGTTGATTCTCTTGACAGTTGTCAGGTTCCTGGATGTGACCATTGAGCAGAGTGAAGCCTGGACTCAATGCTCTGCTCCGTCGTCTGACTCAGTCCCCGCTCACGAGTCCAGGGCTCTGAAGCCTGCTGTCTGCCCCAGCAGAGCCTGTGCCACGCTGCCCACTGGCTTCTCCCTAAATGCCACACCCCGCACAGTGACCTCCTGGCCCCTCTCCTCACCACCTAATGGACTGTAAATTCTACTAGGCATTCAAGGCCCTGCCCATCTGACCCAGCAGGTACTTCTCCACTATGGCTTCCTGCCCCTCCCTGGCAAGGCCCTGTGCTTTTGTTCTTCCTTCTCCCGCTGGATCTTCTGACTTCTAAGAACATCCTCAAGTCTTCTAAGAACACCTTTCACGCCCATCATCTTCACAGCCTGTCTATTCCCTAAAGTCTCCTGGATTTTTGCCCTCCAGACTGACTCTGGGTCCCCCCTTTTATGACACGTGATGACCCTACAGCTCTCTGAGGGCCAGGATCACATGCTGTAACACGTCCAAGCCCCCATGAAGTTGTGCACACTCTGAGTTAAACCCTGGATGTCTTGCCCTTCTCTTTAGCCCTGCAGCACTCAGCACGGTCTTTGAGTAGAAAAGCTGCTTTAAGAGCATTTGCTGGGAGACAGTCGCACTATGTTGCCCTGGGTAGAGAGCTGTGGTGTCATAGCTCATAGCAACCTCCAACTCCTAGGCTCAAGTGATTAACTGGTCTCAGCTGTCAGAATAGCTGGGACTATAGGCACCTGCCACAAAACCTGGTTGGTTTTTTTTTTTTTTTTAGAGACGGGGTCTCGCTCTTGCTCTGGCTCTGGCTGGTCTCTGAGCTCAAGCAATCCACTCATCTCGGCCTCCCAAAGTGCTGGGAGCTACACCGGATTTTAAGCACACCTGCAGGTGGCTCGGGTGTCCTCCTGCACGGCAGCAACCGAGGCTGCAGAGGCTCCCCTGTCCAGGCATGCTTCTCACCCATCAAAACCTCAACTGCAGAACCCAGCAGAGAAAAATACCCCCCACCTCATTATGGACGCAGTTAGTCCCAGAGTAGACTCAGAAAAACAAACGCCGACGCCTGGCTCCGCATCATCTGTGTAGCTGTTAGAGCAGGTCCACTTGGAAAAAAGCTTTTGGTTTTCCTTTACTGGGAGACTAAGGTAACTCTCCAATCCCTTCCCCTGCAAAGCTACGAGCACCAGCCTCTGAGTGACTATAACATTGTCTTAATTCTAGTCTTTAAATACATACTTGCTTTTCTGAATAACAGGCTGTTGCTATAGCAAAGCTCAAATCCTGGTGTGGGCCATCTCCATCTCCTTTCCGCCAGGGGTGGGGGAGTCTGTAAAAGCGGTGCCCTGGTGGGTCCGGCAGGAAGGAGGCAACGTTGGAGAGAACTGGGTAATTTCACTAGAACACACACAGCCCCACGACAGCAACACGCTATGGCTCCTTCGGGAGGACTGTTACTTGTAAAACAAGTATTTCCAGAAAGATGGTCAGCGTAAACCAGCATGTTTCATTAGGTCAGCACAGGTGTTTCATTTCACTTGCCCACTGCGCAGAAACATACCCCTTCACAGATAATTGAACATTAAGAGAATTTGAACTAGTGGAAACCTCTCTGAGTTCATATTTAGTTAGCACTTTCAGAAGGCATGTGAGAAATTTTAAATCCTCAAAGAGGTGAAGGATTATAACTGTCAATGAAGCCACATTCTGAAGTCTACACGAAGGTATCTAAGCCTCGGGTGAAGAACCGGCATTCACTCACTGGCTGGGGGAAGCTCAACGGCCTGCCTGAGAGCCATGGATGAGGTTTTAAAAGGATCCTTGAGTAACTTGAATTTCTGGCTAGCGGTACGCTTGTTAAAGGCATTTTTTCATAGTTCCTAACCTCTGTGATCATGAATAAAACAAAGTTTTTCTTGGATGCTCCTAGTGAAACCATACAGTGCTGTATTGTTAAGTTTTATGATTTCAAGGTAGCCAAAAACAATTTCAGATGAGACTTTGCAGCCAGGAGTTTCTGACACTTTGGCCCCTATCCTTCCCATCAAGTTTCATCAAATAATTATCTTATGCTCCAGGAGCTAGAATTGAAATTTACCAAGAACACTTTATGTCCATGTTGGTTTTCTAGGATTCACTTCTATACATGTGTTCCTTGAAATGAAAATCATGATTTCTATCTATACACTGAATTAAACCCACTTAAATGTAGACTGTCAGTTCTCTCCAGCAAGTGACTCAGGCCATCTGAGGTCTACTCTCAAAGGCCTGGGAAGCAGGAATCAAAAGCATCTTTTAGGCTACACTCTGCATCCTGACGCTACAACTAAATATTCCCAGCAGGTTGTGTGTCCTAACTCCGGTCCACTGAGGGGATACTCAGAGTTCTGGGTCTGTCTCCACTAGGCTATGCGCTGGGGTCCCTGGCGCATTCTAACATGAACTATACTCTGTGGTGAGCACAGGTATGGAACAGAAGAGGAAGTGAGAATGGCCCGGGGATCTGAGCTGTAGGGAAGACTGTGGTGATGAGGAAGTGAGAGCAGGTGTGCCAGTGTCTGCATGAGCGTGCACTACCAGGGAACTCCCCAGGAGACCTCAGGGGCAGAGGAGGAGCTGGACAGGGAGTGTGTGATCTCTTTCCACACTTGATCCTCTGTCTCCACCTCCACCCTGTCAGAGGTGCTTGGGGGGATGCCCTTGGGTCAGGGTGCAAGGTGGGGGGGTGGGGAGGAGCCAGAAACCTCTCCTGAGTCCATAGTGCCCCCTCCCAGAAGCCCATACAGAGTTTAAAGCAGGCCAAGAGGTTTACTGCCTCCCTTCACAGGTTTTTGTTGGGGTAAGACAGATGTGAGCAGTGGCTCTCAGCTAGTTCACAGCAGAACAGCCGCCATGAACGGTAAAGTGGCAGGCTGTCTGCTTCTGCAAAGAAGCATATGAAATATGAAATATGAAATGAAACATAGCAATATGTTTCATTTTAAAACATTAGATACTGTTTGGGGACTATGTTTCCCCAGCCGTTTGTTTCAGAGTAAAAGCCCATAGGTTTAAATAATAATAAAGCTATGATGAAATACACATTTATTGAAGGACGGTGAGATGGGCCTGCCCAGACCACAGGTCAGGAGGGTTGTGTGCCTCTCTCTGCTGGCGAGGACAGAGTGACTGTCAACAAAGCTTTCTGCCAGAACAAGCCTGTCACATCTGAACCTTGCTGGACCCATGTCCTGCTGTGTGGACGCTGCGTGTGAGTGCGCAGAGCGCACGGCGAGACAGGCCCAGGTGCTGGGAGCTCGGGCACACAGACCTGCGTCTGTTCCTCAGCCAGCTGGCATGAGGTCAGGAAGTGCTCATTTAGCTAAAGAAACAAACCACAGAAACAAAATATAATATATTACATTTTTCTTTGAGAGTTGATTTTCCCTGTTGCAAACAAATAATTTCTCATTCGGAATATCCTAAAAGTGATCATGGGAACATCAGTGTGGAAAGGCATTATGAAGTCAGCATCAGGGTAAGTTTGAATTTGCCCCTGTTATTTTCTGAAGGAAAATATTCCACAGTTAACTTCAACACCCTCAATACCACACTGACCTTATGAAGGGAGGTAGGACTGAGAGACAAGAAAGTGTCCATTACTGGAGAGCCCTGTCAATCAAATGTAATCTGAATAAGCATGTTTCAGACGCTGCACCAGGCAGGTTCTCACCTTGTCAAACGCGGGATAGACGGCACGGATCTCCGTCAACCAGCCATATGGCATGTGGCCCACGGGGTACGTGGCTGTCAAAATTGCCACTGCCTGCAACAGAAGAGTCACAGCATTAGCGTGGGTGTCAGCAGAATGTCCCCTCCATGCTGCCGTGTTATGTGACACAATGAGAAGCCTCAGGTGTGGCCACCAAAGTCAGATCCCTCCACCCTGGGAGACAAGTGACAGCCAGCTCCTGGATGGCCCCGGGCAGGGGTGAGGACTGGCCACCTGTTGTGCCCTCAGGCACTGTGCATGGTCCTGACAGTGGGACTAGTGAGCCAACAGAGTGTATGTGAGGCAAGGAGGGTGCATGTGTCTTTTTTTATGTGAATCCAAGGAGAAACAGGTTCAGATTCCAGGCTTGGGAAGCTAAGATTTTGCCCCAGGTCCAGCAGCCTCCAGACCTTTGCTCATTCCATTAAGCCAGTCTGGACCCTTCGACTTTGCCCTCTTTATTCTTCAGATGAAACCCTGGTGCTCCCTGCTCTCAGAGAGTCTCTGCTCTACCTGTGATCCCCCACCCTGGATGCCATGCCAGCCACCCTAAAGGACAGTGTGGGGGATTACAGGTGATGCCATGCCAGCCACCCTAAAGGACAGTGTGGGGGATTACAGGTGGAGCAGGAACTCCACGTTTGACTCCGCTTCCAGCACTGTTCGATCCCAATCTGTCCTGTCAATATGGGCCAATTGAGATTTTAACTTAAGCAAAAACTCAGTAAGTATTTCCTACACGGAGCTACCAATAAGTTTCTAAGAGGATGAGTGTTTCTTCTTTTATGCGAATGAAAAGGAAGAAAATGAAAAGAGGCCATCTAAACCCACATTCTGGCAGCATTCAGTTCTCTGACTAGTTGCTAGAGGGACAGCACAGGCTTCATCTATTTTAAATAAGAGGACAGTTACGCACAGGTGTGAATCATGAGGCAAGTTCCTGGCTGTGTGAAGAAACCGTGGCATGGCGTGGCGGAACGAAACAGAGCTCTGGAGTCAGACAGACCTGGATCTGAACCCTCACCTCTTGGCTTGCCAGCTAAGTGAAGTGGGAAGCCTCCTCCAGTGGAGCAGTCAGGATAACGATCTCCCCCACAGCCTTGTCAGGGAGGCAGGGAAACCTGTATAAATGCTGACTCACAGGAGATGGCCTTTGAACATCGGCTCTCTATTCCACAGGCTGTGCCCACGTGCCAGTGACAGCAAGTTAGAAATGGCTGCAATCCAGTTTGTCCTTTTTTTTTTTTTTTTTGGAGACAGAGTCTCACTATGTCGCCCTCAGTAGACTGCCATCACAGCTCACAGCAACCTCTACCTCTTGGGCTTAAGCGATCCTCTTGCCTCAGCCTCCTGAGGAGCTGTGTCCTTTTCTTTTTTAAGACAGCGATGGGATTCTAGCACCCAGGTGATGTGGGGCCTCTACTTTTTACTGGGAAACTGGACAGAAGTATTTGGGCACCAAAGCTGAGAAGTTATGGTAGCCACCCAGGATGACATTCATGATTCAAACACAAAAGCCAGGTGCACACGGAAGCCAGGAAAGCATTCCATTTTTGATGTATGGGCTTCTCCTTCCAAGCCAGTACCAGGTGCTTCCCAGGACATGGAAACTGGCAGGCTGCTCTGGGCTAAGACGCTGACAGTGCGGCTCGGGGCTCCAGGCTGCCCCTTGCAGAGGCAATGCCTACACTAGAGCCCTAATGAGCAGCCACGGGCCCTCCTTAGGGTCAGCGGTCCCAGAAACAGAATTAGCTATCCAGAGGGCAGAGGAGGAGGAGACAGATGAAGTAATTGTGTTTGTTCAAATCCAAATGGAAAGGGAAAAAATGAGTCAACGCTTTCTATGGAGCGTCAGCCAGTTTCCAGACCAATTTCCCAAGCTGCGAGCAAGTCAGTCAAGGAGATGCATTGGGGAAGGTAGACCAGGAGCTGGGAAAGCCAGCCTGGGCGGGGGCGGGGAAGGCAGGCCAGGCAGCGCCCAGCAGCCTGCACCCTGGTGCTTTCTCATCTGCTCTCCTGCATCATGTGCCGTGGTGAAGAGCCACGTGCCGGCTCCACGGGAGATGGAAACTGAGTGGGAGTCAGAAAACCTGACTCCACTCCCAGCTTCCAGCCAGTTGTGTGTTTCTGTGCCTTGATTCTGATTCTTCACATGGTGAAGAGAAGGATGAATTACACATTCTCTTCCAGAATCATAAAAACATTAAATTACATGATTATAAGTGACTGAATGAGATCTTTGTGGCTTCCTAGTGTGACTGTGTCATGTAACAGAGTATCACTGAGTTGCCTGAGCTCTCAAGATGAACTGGAAATAAATCATACCCCCTCTCCATCCTGCAAGTGGCTGCAGGTGCCCACATCCCCCCACAGCGTCCTACCTCTGTTGCTGCAGAACTGCCACCAAGGTCCCGGGAAACAAAGAGGTTGACAATAGGCCTGCTGATTCTCTGTGTAGCCAAAATTAGGGCCAACGGCCACCAGAAACTCAGCATCTTTCTTATGGTTGCATCTCCCTGAATTAAGGAATACAGAAAAAAATTTACTAAACTCCAGAAATAGAATAGAAAAAAATGACTGAGAATCAAAGCTTTTCCTTTTCATGTCAATCAAGAGCCAATTCACTGTACTTAAAAGTAATATAAGGAAAATTCTCTGTAGATAAGCCAAGTTAAATTAAAATAAAATGTTCCATCTTATTAGAAATTAACTCAGACAGTTGGCAAGTAACTCTAAAATCAAAACACCCATTGAAGCTTAATAGATCCCAACCACTATTTTTCCATGTAAGAAATTTCTACCAAGGCAGGACCCAACCCAATAGCCTGAGAAATAGCTTTGAAATTAAGTCTGTTTATATCATCAATGGACTGGCTAGAAGTCATGTCAGTAAGAGGCAACTCTTAGAAACAAAAAAATTATTATAATTTACCTTGGAATCATATAAATGTGCCTAATTATTACAGCACTGTATAAATCTCCTACAGAAATATTCTTACACTCCAACCTCTCATAAAAGTCAAATAAACTATTAAATCAGCAAAATAAAAGTGTGGTAGAGAACAAATGAATTTTGAAGTCTTCTGTGGCAAAGGTGTGTAACACCTTGAAAGCCTGGCTTTCACTATGCAATTTTGGTTTTGATCCTGCATGGGGATGACAGTTACACCATGGAACCACTTTATTTTCCTTTGCTAGTGGCTGAATGTGAAGAGAAGGATTGTTACCATCAAGACCGATTTGTGGCTAACTGAATGATGAAAATAACTAGATAGAATTTTCACTGATGGACTGACCTCGGATAGAGGTAAGCGGTCAATACAATTACTGTTTTGACATGACAAAAGTAACGTCTGATCCAAGCAGGCACTGGTGTGAAGTGTGGTGATTTATTCCAGGCTATATATAATCATTCATATCTGCCTTATTAGATGCAAATAAACCCAATGATATCTAACATCTCTGGGGAGAAAAATTAATGCACACAAGTCAGATACTGTGTATACTTACGACAGAAAGAATGCTCTGGCCACTGGCGTGAGATTGTATATCTTACTGTTTCTTATTCAACTTTGAAGGTGAAGGCCAAGCTGTACCTCCTCCAAGGAGGCATCTATTACTACGCCTATCTCAGTGTTGGTGGCTCTTAAATCTCTATTGTGCTGTCCCAGATTCATGCCTAATTGTTGCTTCAGTGAGGGTCTGATCTGCCAAATGGAACATACAGCTGCTCCAAGGTAGAGACCACATCTTAAAACTTCCTATGTTGCCCTGTGACACCTAATTCTCTGCTCCGTGCCTAGGAGGTGAGAAAGAGACCGTAATGGGCCAGTGCAGAAAGCATACACAAAGCCTCGATCCTTGACACAAAATGAACAATAACAAAATGTGAACTCACAGGAATCATGGGCCCTAGAATCTTTGTTGACTATAGAATAATTTCCAATATACAAGGGTACATGTGAAACTTACTAAATGCAGAATATAAATGTCTTAACACAATAACTAAGAAAATGCCAGGAAGGCTATGTGATCAAAATATGTCAAATGGTCTATAAAACTAGTGTATGGTGCCCCATGATCGCATTAATGATTCACAGCTACGATTTAATAAAAAAAGAATAATTTCCAATAGAGAGTAAGAGAAACCGTCACTGTGTCCGTTCCTCAGCCTGACATAACCTGCTGTGCCTGCGTCTTCTAGTACGGGAGGAGGCGGCTGCCCGATGACCTCCACCATCACATCCACCCCTCAGCGTGCACTAATCCTCCAGCTGCCTTTTCCTATGGATGCTACCTAAACTTGGTCTTTGGGCATGACCTCAGGGGCAACTGGATTATTTGATTTCCTTGATTCCTCATTTCCTGTAGACGTTGGACACCATTTCTACTGATTGCTCCTTCTCCAGAGATGTGGTCTCAGACCACGGGTCGGGAAAGACGTACCCCCAGCTCAGGTCCACTCCTGTCGGGGATGATGTCGTGGATGTTCTTGTAGTAGCCCAGGCACAGGGTGGTGCAGCGCACGAGGGCGCCCATGTACAGGGAGAGGATGGGGATGAGCAGCGGCTCCCGGCACTCCAGGTGACTATGAAGCAAAATGGCTACGAAAACAACCTGCGGGAGGGGAGACAGGAGTCAGTCGGATGGTGGCCAAGGGCACAGATCAACACAAGTCTGGGCCCACCCTCGTGAAAACTCGACTTTGACGCAGAGGGGGTGGAAACTCAGGCGATGACTCAAGGTTCAACACACTCATCATTTTGTTATGCACACCACAGAGATTATGAAGGCAACTTTATGCCTGATTAAGGCTACTGCTTTAAAAAAGAGTATCTGTGATATAGGCTAGTCTCATTGGAGTTA
>CAUYPK010156358.1:0-24502 GCA_963574355.1 Loris lydekkerianus
GCTACCAGAGTCCCTGGTCAGATGGATGAGCTAGTGTGGAGGCTGGGAGGACACAGGAGGGGGGGGACGCAGGGTTGTGTGGCTCCTGCAGTTCCTGATCAGGGAATGCGGAGCCCCGGTAGGTGTGAGTCACAGGTCGGGAGTTGCTGCACAGCTCTTATGGAGGTCTGGGCGGCGCCAAGCCCAGTAGTTTGAGGTTGCTATGAGCTGTGTCGTCAGGGCACTCTACCCAAGGCAACAGCCCAAGGCTCCAGTGTGCCAAAACCGTCTCACTCTGCCCCTAAGGATTAGGGCTGTGAGGCAGTTCAGTCCCCGCCTTTAAGCTGCTCAGTCACAAGGTTACTTTGTCCCGCCCTTTCCTTGCTCTGGGACCCTGAGGGCGGAGCTTGCTGGAGCAGTTTTTTCACACAATGGCTTTCACTTAGCCCAGCTCAGTGGCTCATTTTGGAGCCCTAGACAATGCCCAAAGTTCTCCATACTTTTGCTCAAGCTCTCCCCAAGGCAGTACAACTGAGCGCCAAGTCCAAGAACACCAAAACAGTTCACAGGTAAGGCCTTTCCTCTTTGCAGTCTTACTGCTGCTTGTGCTCACAGTTGCTGGCGTGTTTAGGTCGATCGAACACATGCAGCCACTTGCCAGTTTTCCACTGTTTTTGTCTACGTCCTGGGGTCCAGAAGTCCCTTGCTGGCTCCCCTATCCTCAGCGGGATAATCATAGGCTGATCCCACCAGACAGAGATGTCTGGAGTCTTGTCTCCCAAGACTCGCTGTGCCCAGTTGCAGGGAAGCTATTACTCAGCCGCCATCTTTAATCCAATTGCCACTCTCTCTTTTTTTTAATTGTTGGGTATTCATTAAGGGTACACAGAACCAGGTTATACTGATTGCTTTTGTTAGATAAGGACCTTCTTATATTTGTGTCCCGCCCCCCAAAGGTGCACCACATCCCTTGATCATCTTTCTTTTTTTACAAGTACAACCACAGGGGTTAAAAAAAGATAAACTTGTGCAAGGTCAACCATGGACAAAGTCAACAGGTCCTTCTATTATAGCTGTCTATAGTTAAGTGTCATTCTTAACAGTTATCATTAATGAAAGAAATGAATTTGGCCCATAAATCTTGAGAAAATAGAGTGAGAGGAAGTTTTAGGCAAGGCTGGCCTTGCTCTGTGGCAGCTCCTTTCCACTCGAGACACCCAGATAGTCATGCAGGTGGTATCCACTGAGAGGCCTGGGGTAAGATTCTGAAAAAAAAAAAAAAAAAGAAAAGAAAAGAAAAAAGAAAAACAAAAACAAAAAAACTTCTCTTTTATCCTAAGGGCCACTATGTTTGAAATTTTATAAAAATTCAATTTTTTAGGTTAAACAGTGCCCTTTATTTTTTTCCTTCTTTTCTTTATTCATTCAGGAATCATTTATTGAGCATTAATGATATACCAATGCAGTTCTAGCTACTAGAATAAAAGAAAACAAAATGGTCTTAGCTATTAAGATGTGCACAGGCAAAAAATGAATAATGACAATAATAGCTAACACTTACAGTGTACCAGGCTCTGCAAAACAACTTATAAGTATAGTCTGCCCTACTTCTCGTAATGTGGTTACAAATTAGAAGCTAAGCAAAACACCTTTTCCATTTAGAAACTGAATCTCAATGGGATAGACAATATTCTAAGGAAAGTGGCTGAGGTTAGACCATGAGGATAAAGATGGTGAGGAGAGGAAAAGGAATCAATTAAGAGGGTTTCCTGACACTTTACTGGCTGCCATTTATTAATATGGTGGCAGTTTCTTTTCTTCTCATCATATTTCTGACAAGGGCTCAGTTCTTATTCTTTACTTCGCTGTCCTTACCTTCTCCCTTGGTGACTTATTTAGTCTTACAGTTACAAAAATGTGTATATATTGTCAATTACTAAATTTATTTCCCTCGCTAGATATCTCTCCCAAATCCTAAACTTACATACCTAACTGACTACTTGAAACCATTCAAAATGGGTTAGATATCTTGACTTAGAAATCTTACAGACACCTCCAACTTAACATGTTTCACCAATTGCTCTACTGTTGAAGATGCTGGGAACAACAACAAAGAACCTTAAAGTCATTCTTGACTCCTTTTGTTCTCCTATTTCCCATATTTTAATCTGTCAAGAAATCTCACTGGAAGTTAACACCATCAGTTAGTAGGACTGATCTACATCATGCATTAACACATTCTGATATGATACATTGAGAAAAATCATTTCTGTAATATTCTCACCAAAAATGTAATTCAATTTTGATAAAGCATTAGACAAACCCAAATTGTGGGGCATTCTACAAAATAACTGATCATTACTTATCAAAAAATGCCTATGTCATAAAACACAAGGAAATACTGAGGAAGTGCCTATCACAGTTTGGGGGAAACTGAAGAGATGTGACCACTAAATACAATGTGGGATCCTGGAATGAATACTGGAACAGAAAAGGGACATTGGGAAAAACGAGAAATTGAATACAGTTTGTTATTTACTCATAGTATTATATCAATGTTTATTTCCCAAATTGGAACATCATATAACAATTACATGAGTTAACATGGAGGGAAGCTCAGTAAAGAATATATGGGAACTCTCTGTATTCTTTAGCAACATTCCTGTGAGTCTAAAATTATTTCAAAATATAAAGACAAAACAAAGCAAGAAGGAAGAAGAAATCATGTTGGACTTTTCTTCAAAATTTACATAGAATCTGACCATCTCTTATAACCTCTGCTGAAAACACTTTGACTTAGGATAACTTACGTTGTCCTTCTTTCACTTGGATTTCTTGCTGCTATTCTTGCTCCCTTAGAGTCAGTTTTTGATATAGTAGCCAGAATAAACTTTTTTTTTTTTTTTTTTTTTTTTAAAGACAGTGTCTCATTCTATCACCTTGGGTAGAGTGCCATGGCATCATAGCTCACAGCAACCTCCAACTTTTGGGCTCGAGCAATCCTCTTGCCTTAGCCTACAAAGCAGCAGATATTACAGGTAAAAATCAGAGTTATAGTTGTGTCCTACACCAAGGGAGGGTGCCATGTATCCTTATATGGTACCCATTGGGTGTGAAGCTACCAAACCCTCTCTTTTCCTGCCGTCTTCTTGAGTTTGAGATTTTCTCTCACATGGCTCCATGATTGTTAATCTCCCAGTTTCAAAGTGGAATTAAGTACATGTCTCACACTGCTTTAACTGCTTCTGCCACAACCACATTGGTCTCCGTGCTCTTTCCAGGATACATCAGGAGCATTGCCACTGTAGAATCTGTGCACCAGCGGTTCCCTCTGCCACAAACACTCTTCTCTTTGTGATTCCATCCTGGCTGAAACCCTCAGGCTCGAATATCACAGTGCCATGAAGCTTATCAGTCCTCTTTGTTTAAAATTTCACCCCCTACTACGCACTACTTATCCTTACTGGCCTTCCCAATCCTCTTAGTTTTGATCTACCTTAAAATTTTTTTCCATTGCACTTCTCATTTTCTAAGAGATTATTTACATTGCTTATTTATCATCATCATCACCATCGCCATCATTCTGGGCGGTCTCCTAAAACTCAAATGTAAATTCCAACATGGCAGATATCTTTTCGCATTTTTCTTGCTCATTTATCCCAAGAGCACAGAAAAGTTTCTGGTATAGAGTAGGGACTCCATAAATACTTGATGAATTGAATAAAAGGTAGATTAGACAGGAATTAAAAATTACTTTGGTAGTGGAAGAATACTGTGGTGCATCTCTATAGCTACTGACTTGGGTGATGGGGAGGAAGTCTACACCACTAGTCAGATAGACCCGGTTTATAAGGAGAGATGTCTGTTGAAGATTCCTGCAAAGATGTCCAATAAACTGTTTAATATGTTTAAACATATTCTCTCTTAGTAGAAAGATCTGGGGTGGAATAAAAAATTTGAGAGTCTTCTCTTACAATTGCAGGCATGAGAAAAATGATGAAAGGAAGGCTTCTTGCAATTACATTACCCACACCCTTAACAGGAGCCAGGGTGGCACAACGCTCTAGAAGTCTGGGAGTGGGAGGGATAGAGAACAGATCAGAAATGAATGTGACTGGGTGCCAAAGACACATTTTACCTACTTCAAAATTCAGCATAAGGTTAAACTGTTTATAATTAAGGGATGGGGAGGATCAGAGAAGGCAGATGAATAATTCCTTATCCTTCTAAGCACAATCAAAGGATGTGAGGGCACAGGTTCTGACACCCTACCCAGCAAATTGAATCAGTCTCAACATATGAGCAGTTTTGCTACTATAAGTGGGGTTGGAGCAGGGCAGGGAACAGCACTGAGGTGTGGAGGGAGGATTATGGCCTACGTCCTAATTTCTTAAACTCTGACAGTTGCAAGAACACTCTGTGGTGTTTCTCTTAGCCTTTTAAACTATCACCTTGTCCCTTTTTCAGAACATAATTTTGTCATTAAAGCTTTCACTTGGCACGAATCCTGTTCAACGGGGAAGATAGAACTCTGCTGTGTGCATGCTTCAAGGCAGAGTTAAAGTCTACTTTGGCAAGCATTACAAGGAAAGAAAGAAAAGAAAATAAGAACCATAAATCATCTGGAGGCCAGAATGCAGGATTAAAGATACTCAATCCATTTTTGAAAGGACTTCTGCTAGCAAGTGTTTACCTAATGACCCTTCATTTTCTTTTAGCCTTTGGTCCCTCCCACTTCATTTCAGCTAAAGAAGTGACATCTTATATCAGAGGCTGCCCTGCTGTGGGGGGTAGATGTGATGCCAGGCAGGCCAGTGGAAGGTTCACTCCTGGGGGTCCCTGTTCTTAGCCATCCACTCTGAGAATTTCCCATTCGTGTTTATGTGATGGTACATCTTCAGAAATAATAAACACTTGTAATTCAGTTCCTTTCAGTCTGCAGCAAACAGGAGAATGGCGTGATTCCTACCTTGTAACTAATCTGCTCCTCTTAACATGACTCATGTAACCATGTGCTCACAAAATTTTGGTGAGAAGCAAATTTTAAAGAAAATGAAGTTGGACAAGTTCTGAAAACTTCAGCTTTTGGATTTCAGTTCTCTAGAAGTGAACTTTAATGAACTTTTCTTCCTTTTCAGATAGCCCAAGAACAGCTCTACACATCATTGTGAGTCACCGAGGTAATTATTACCTGTTGGTTTTGTAATAAAAGGCTACTGATCAAATTTATCGTGTTGTTCTTTACATTAAGAAGAAGAAATAATTTATATAGGCTAGGTTACACCTGAGGAGTAAAGAGAAAAGAAATTTAGTTATAATTTGTTTTTAAATTTAATAATATACTCTGTTAAGAAATACGTTGTCTGATCTCATCTGTTAATTAAAACAAAAAAAGAAGTATGATAAGGAGATAACTGTTCAAACAGCACAAGAAGTTTTACTTTTCAGGTCCAGAAGGGTGTCTTACCTTAATTCTGGTTATCAGTATCCATTTGGAAATGAGGTAACTTGAAAAAGAAAACCCTTTGGAGTCTCTTGTCACCCTTGGTGTTATAGTTTGAATCTAGTTAAAGGCAGTCCTCAAGTGATCACTTGTCAGTTAGTTGTTTGCAATTACAATGTATTTACCCAGAGAGGAGAAAGAAGGAAACTCGAATTTATTTAGCCAGGGTTTCCTGTTATAGTGTGTTTCCAGTGTAATAATGCGTGTACTCAAGAACTTAGTATACTGTGAGTAAATATTTGTTGAGTGAATAAAGAAGCAATTAGCCAATGGCAAAGTGTTCTCTTTGATTCCCAGGACAAGAGGAGCCTTCCAAGCACCTTCATCTATTGTTCCCTGGAGCTAGAAGAAGAGCTTACAGACCTGCCACTGAAAGTTCCTGGGCCCCAGCAATAGGGCTAGAAAAGTGCCCTTGCATTTTAGAATTAAATGCCTGCCATCGAGAACTAATCACAGTCTAACTAAGGGGCTAGACTGGATAATCTTTCCAGCATACTCAGAAAAAATCCTGTCCTGGTCCCTTGGCCGTGCCTGGGGATACTTAACAACTCCATGGTAGAATGAAGTCTCTAGTTCTAAGCCCCCACAATCTCCCCAAACTTCCACTTATCAAATGGAGGTTTGATTGCAGAGTTCGAGCATTTGGTGTAGTTTTGAAATATTACATGTAGCAATAACTATTTTCTATCCATTTTTTATAAATTATGTGATCAGATGATCTAAGTCAGAACCATTAACCAGCCATGTGTCCTCATGTCACAAAACTGGAACTCTTGGGGTTTCACTCCCCTTCTTTATTTGTATAAACCACAAACACAAAGGCTAATCCCAGGGCATAGTTGTGGTTCAGTTCATCTATGATAGGCCCTGGGAGGTTGGCCGTGGTTTCAGATATGTCTAATGAAGCCGTGGACATTTAAAGGAAGGGAGAACAAGATGTAGCTGAGGGTGTTTACTATGGATCTATTGAGTAAGCAATAAACTCTTGTTTCTAAGGTGCATTCAGTTACTTCAGGTCAAAGAGATTTGCATGAGAAAATGTTGCACCTGAAAATATAAATTGCATGCTTACTAATTGTATGTGTGGTAAGGGAGGTTTTATTAAGGCCTCAGGGCAGATTGGACTTACAGACCATACATGCTAACACCAGCCAGGAACAAGCACAGGGCTAGTTGAAAGGATTCCAATCTGTGTCCAGGTCAGATGGAGACTCAGATTCCGAGCAATATGTTTTACGGTTGGTACTAGGAGTTAGGGCTGCGAAATGCCTCTGAGCTAACTGAGCAGAAGCAGAAATCTGGCATTTTTCTTCTTTATATGAAATAGTCAATTTTTGTGGGGGAAGGTAATCTTAGCCTGAGAGGTCCTAAGAGCAGTTGGAATAGTTACACACTGGAAATCTGGGGAGATGAAAGGTGAGTAATTAAGGTGGTTTCGGTCTAAACCATAGTGAGTGTTCAGCTCTCTTTTTGGCATGGATCGGTCTGCCAAAATCGTTACACCCTTCCCAGAAGCTTGGAGCTGAAAGATTAAGGACTGTATAGGTCAAAGGTTAGCAGTGTAATGTATTTATTTGGGAGAGTCTACAAAAGCCCTTATTAACCTCAGCTTTTGAAGGCTGAGCTGTCAGTCCCCTATGTTCATGATCACTTTTTCACCTGAAATGTTTTTAAATAGACTAGTATCAAAACAAAATCTATGTACCTCAGGAAGAAACACGTTGAGGGCCACGATACCTGTAATACCACGTACCCTGGCAGCCTCGGTGGGTAGACACCTACCATGCGAGCTGTGCTTTTGTTCCTATAAATTTAGTTACTATTTTAGGAGAAAAGGTAACTTATTTTAAAAAAAAAGATGGGGTGGAAGGAATGTTCTCTCTCATAAAAAAGATTCTTTTTAGAAATTAAGCTTTCAGCTCTCTAATCTTTTAGGGGAATACTTACATTAAAAAAAAATGCTGGTTGTCTTTTAGTCTTACGGGGTTTAGCAATGAACCATTATTGTTTGCAGACTGATTCTTCTGTGAGAAGGCAAGCTGCCTTAATGACAGCTTATGCAATAACAATCTGTGATATAATACTTACCTGAATGTAGCAACAACTGTGCTCTAAGCCAAGAAGGAGGGGGAAAAAAGTCAGTACCTTGTGCGTGAGAAGCTTGTAGATACCCCGAGGTGACTTCATATAATTCTAAAATAGCAGGTAGCTTCTTGCATAGCTAATCAAGGCATCAGCGCCTGGAGCAAATGGAGGTGGCTGACAGAGTGCTTTGGTTTCAGATGCATTCAGCTCTTTTTGAGTGATATGGGCTTAATTCCTGTTCTGGTTTCTATACTAAAAGTTTATGCATTCTGATTTGGCAAATACCTTTCCCTAGAGCCTGACAGCTCTGTGCTTTGACAAAGCTGTTGACCTTAATGTCTTACTTGTGTTTATTCATTGTACGTGGTGAGAAAGTTAGTACAGCTGAAAAAGAGGGAAAATTTCGTTTTGTTTTTATAAAGCATTTGAATTGCCCCACTTCCAGTCATGGCTTAGCAAAGGACACCAGGTGGCTCACCTGAAAATCTTGAAAAACACACCGCAGGTAAGTGGAAAGAGCTTAAAGAGAAAGGCGTCATCCTGACTTTGTAAAATGGGGTGGATCATTTCTGGAGAGAGTCAGAGTGAAGGTCAGAGTGAGCGACTGCCTTAGGTAGTTATAATTGCTAGTGTCTTTGGGTTTCTAACTAGCTTTAGCAGGTGGCTTTGATTTGTCATTTTATCTAGTCAATATTGGGGCTACTGTCCTGTTTCTGTGAATCCCTCGGGGTTAGTATGTAGAAGAAATGGTTTCTTGGCCTTGGCTAGGCACCTACTGGCCTGAGAGGACCTGCCTTACAAAGGGAGGCTCCAAGCCACTTTTACTGCTTTGCCGCTTTAGTGCTCAGGAAGCTACAAGTGGAAACTCCACGTGCAAAGAGCCCATAATTTTACTCTAATAGATATTTAGCAGCTTAAACAAAATAACATGGGGTACATTTACCCAGGCGCCATCCAGGAGGAGTTGGTGGGTATTTTACATTCCACTCCTTGAAAGGAAAAACACAATTTTTGATACTTTCCCAAGATATCTGAATATTTTGGTATGCAAAGCGATAACACATACTGTACCTTTAAAGTTGAACCAAATTCTATTTGACTAAAAGGATTTCTTGCTGTCAGTGTAATGCAAGCCAGTCGATCAAGTTGAATGCTCCTTCCAAATCAGTAGACTAGAGCTTGCTCAGGCAGCTACTTGTTTTCCTGCCGTGTTTCTTCACATGCTGCTGGTTTTCTTGTGCTTAGCTAAGAGGCATGGAATCAACCAATATGACCCCCAGAATGTGCCACTGTCCAAGAGTTTCTCATAATTCCTGGACCCAGCGCTCTCCCGAAGGGTTTGCATTCCCGCAGTTTTCCTTTCTAGCCACTCCAAACTCAATGGGTCTGAGCAGCGTTTGTTAATCCTTTCCCTCTCTGCAGTAATGCTCCTTAGAGTCATAATGCTTACAGCCCTCTTTTGATCCTTTCCTGGCACAGCCGTTCAGTGCCCTCTTTCCATGACTGTCCTTCTGCTCTGAACTGTGGCCATGTCAGAATTGTGGGGTTATGGTTACCCTGGCAGAGCACTCGGCCTCAGCAGTTAGAACAGACTAGGGTCAAATCCTGCCTTTGCACTGGTGGATGAATTCCATTATGAAACGTGGAAAAGTAATAGAATGTTTCTCTTAAATCACAGAATTCACGTGAAGTACTTATCATGGTGCTGGGTTAGTTAGTGTTCAATGAATGTTCGCTGTTGTGAGTGTGTGCTGGTCTTCCTGCCCCTCTATCTCATGGTCCTACAATCTGCAGAGCAGTCGCCTCCTCTAAGGAAGTGAGCAAGCCCCTGGGCTCTTCAGATGTCACTGGTTATTGCTAGTCCTGATGGTTCAGGCTTTTGTACACACTCAAAGTCCTTCCCACAAAATGGAGGAACCCAAGTTCTTCAAACCCAAGTCCCACATCTGCGCCCTGCACCCCAGTCCCAGCAGACTTTGCTCACCCTCTGCTTCTTTCTGGAACGCTTCTTACTTCCTCTGCTGCTTGTTAAAATTCTACTTATCCCTGGAGGTCTTCTTCAGATGCCACCTCCCCCAGGAAACATTTGCATCTAAACATTTGTATCTAAGTAAGTTTTAAAGTTATCCCCTAGCCATCTGATTAGAATTGATTCCTCTTTTGCACAGCGCTTTGCTTGTACCTTGAGTTAGATGGGCCCGATTGTGTTTGCGGGAGAGTTAGTTACTCATACCTGTCTCCTTTGTGGCTTCTAAACAACTTCAGGGTAGGAACTATGTGGCTTTTTTAACTCTCAGTATCTACAGAGTTGCTTTGCTCATAATTTGTGACAGATAAGTTTTTTTTTTAGAGTCAGAGTCTCACTTTGTCACCCTCAGTAGAGTGCTGTGGCATCACAGCTCACAACAACCTCCAACTCCTGGGTTTAGGCAATTCTCTTGCCTCAGCCTCCTGAGTAGTTGGGACTACAGGTGCCCGCCACAATGCCTGACTATTTTTTGTTGCAGTTTGGCAGGGGTGGGATTCGAACTTGCCACCCTCGGATATATGGGGCCGGGGCCCTACTCATTGAGCCACAGGCGCGCAACAGGTAAGTGTTTTACAATTGAATTAAAATTGGGTATTAGATAACTTGTGAATGTGTGTGAGTGAGCTGGGACCACTGACTGGTCTGGGCACATCTGTTGTGGAGATTAGTGTGTCAGCATGGCTCTGGTAACATCACAGTACGGTCAAGAGAAAGGCTTAGGACTTTGTGATCTCTTTAACATGTGGCCGCAGGGCAAGTTCTCACTTGTCCCAAACCTTTGATGAGACAGCAGATGGGATGTGAGCTGGTGGACAGGAGTCATCTGTCATTGGGGCACCCATGGAGAAGTCAAGGGTAAGGAGTTTTCTCCTCTCCTAAAAAGAGTGGAGAGAGGGAGACCTACTTCTGCCTGGAGTCTAGCTCGAAGCTGTGGTTCTTGGCCACTCTAAGATGTGAATTGGGCAGGTGAATTGAAACTGATTCTCAGATTACATGGGGTTTCCAGGTTGTGCTAGCATTGTGTCAGAAGCTGGATTCCAGCACAGAGAGAGACACATGTTCTCATTTGCTGAAAAAGTTCACTAGCTGTGCAGATGGGGTAAATGTTCAGAGTGTCTGTGGCGAGGAGGCTGCTTGCTCACTGAAACCTTCCCCCCTAGTTCCCAAATAACAGAGCTGCAGCTGGGATGTGGCTTCCTAACTCAGGACTGCACTTTCCAGTCCCTCTTGCAACCTGGTCTTAGGCAAAGAAACGTGCTCAGATTGATGTGTACAACTTCCTACTCACTTTCTAAAAAAAAGTCTCTGGGACTGCACCATCCCTTTTTCTTTCTTCCTATTGGATTGGACGGAGGCCATTCAATGGACCCAGGAAGACATTTGTTGAAGGTGGCAGAGCTGTGCCAGCCTGAGTCCCAGAGCACCCGTGTGAAGCAGCAGCTCCTGCTGAGACCAGACAGTTCCACATTCATTTCAGCAGTTGTCAGTTCTGCTGTACAGCATCTCTGCTTTCACCATCTATATAAAGCCGCCAACAAACATTTACTGAACACTGGCGAGGTGTTAGGCCCCGAGGGAGATAAAAACATAAATGAATATTTCACAGTCCCTGTCCTTAAGGAATTTATAGTCAGGTCAAACAGAAAAAACAGTTAACAATAAAATGGACTGTGCAGGCAGGCTATTGGTCAGGCCACAGAGAATACACACTAGGATAGAAAGATTCCTTTAGGCTAGAGTGGGCTAGGAATTCTCCCGAAGGAGGTGAGACTCGAAAAATTTCTTAAAGATTGATCAGCTTTGGAAAGATAAAGAGGTGCCAGGAACACACCACAGGCGGGCAAGTGCAGCACGTGCCTTGAGATTGAAGGAGATGATAGTGAGCCCAGTAGTTTGGATGGGTGAAGCAATTCATTTCCATCAGGGAGTAGTGGTAGTTACCTTTGGAGAGGTTGTTGGGGCATGATTGGGGAAAGTCTTAACTACCAGACTGCCTAGGAAATTGACGTCTCCCCTGCAGCCAATGGGGAGCTGTCTAAGACAGCAACATTGCATACTCATGTGAACCTCCTAGCATGAAGGTTAGACTCACCTAACTAACTTTGTAGGAAGCTATGAGGCAGGCCTGCTATGCACAGCTATGGGTAGGTCTGCAAAGCATAGTTTTTGAACAAATATCTGGTTTTGAATCAAGGGTCTAAGGCCATTCCACAGAACACACTACAAAGGAAGAAATACACGGATGGTTGTGCTATAGGTTCAAGCCTTTCCTCTGAACCCTACCTTGAAAACAAACTCCCTCTCTTCTTCCTGGTCTCCCACTTTCTATACCTGTCTTTGTATAAGGCAAGTAAAAGAAATGCAAGTAAACTTTGCATGTTTAATCTCATTTTTCCTTACCTCACCAGCTGGCATTTTATTGGTTTGCCTGTCCAAGAAGTCATGTTCAGACTCGGTTCCTCTGCAATCTTGTTTGTTTTTATTTATCCACCACCTAGCAACACAGTCTTTAAGGGAGACATCCTTAACAATTGATATTCTACACACATGTCTACAATAATGTGTGAATTTTTCCAGCTACACACAAACTTCTCTTCCTTTCAAGCCAGTGGTAATTATCTCAAAAGTTGAGAAAGTACCACCAGCTTGTCTTTCTTCTCAGGGAAAATCAGGCTCATAGAAAAGTTACTTCTAGGTGTTTTTCCTGTTCTTATCTCCGAAGAGTTAGACTTCTGTTGTCTTGAAAGATGCAGAAGTTTGGATGAAGGAATTTGATTGCAGCTGGCAACATTTGAGTCATAGCTTTCAACGTGGGCGGGCTACTATGAACTTCACCGTGTTTCCTAAACATGGGAGAGTCAATGGCCAAGATGTTGGAACAATTCTATGACCTTTTGTCCAGGAGTGACCTTTCTTAAATTATTGAATCTAATGTGGGAAGAAAATAGTGTAGAAAATGAGAAGTCTTCTCAGGTTAAAATGTTTGAATCGTACAAAATATTACCCCTGACAGTATGATGGAAACTGTTGTATAATTCTTTTTAATGTCTTAGAAAATCTGGAATGGAGAGTCCTTTTGGGTTTTAGATAAATGCTCTCAACTTAAGCTTTGCTTCTCAAAAATAAGAAATATTTTGTGACTTTAGGAGATAGAATTGCCTGGGAAACTTTATCATATTCTGGCAACTTGTTTAACTTTGCCGATTTAACTTTGTCTCATGACATATTGAGTAAATGTCATGAGATTGATACCTTTTTAAAATTTTAATTTGTATACAAGTGAGATAACTATCATCCATTATCTAAATTAAGTTGGTTCCTAAGTTAAGATGTTAAAAGTTCAGATTCAATCAATACAATAGTATTTACAATAAAACATCAGAGTCCTGTTACACACGTTTTCCACTTCTATCGTCTCATCTCCTCTCAGAAGTTGACCCCACTAACAAGTTGGTGAATGACCTCCAAGATCTTTTGCTATCTACCTATGAACATATATGTAAATGGATGGGTTTTAAAAAAATGTATTAAACAGTATCATCCTATATGAATTATTAGGCCACTTACTTTGGTTTTGGCTTTGCTGTTGTTGTTTTGGGGCAAAGAGTGTATATTGAAATTGTACATGAGATTATTCATTTTAAGATCTGCATTATATTTTGTGGTATGGAAATTACTAATATTTGTTTCAACCATCTCCCTACTAAAGGACATTTAGGTTTTGTTGTTTGTTACTATAGCAAACAATGCTCCCACAAACAGCCTATGCATACTTCTTTGTAAACACATAGAAACGTATCTCTGTATGGAGGCCTAAATGTGGAATTATTGGGATAAATGGTACTGTGTTAAGACTTAGATAAATGCATTTACAATGCTGCCTTAGTTTCTTCTTTATTTCCAGTCATAGAATCACTTAGGTAGTTTTCAGTACTGTTCTTCAATATTCAAAATTTTATTTTCTATTTCTCTCATTAGATTTATAACAAAACTATCTTATGATGTCAGATACATTGATGCTTTCTGTTTTCATTCAGCCTTTCATGTGTACACTTCAAAGTCTACACCATTTTCTTTTATTCAGCAGGTATTTAATGAGCTTCTTGTTGACCCCAGGAGCAGTGGCTAACAAAATCAGTAAGTTCTCTGTCTTCAAAGGGTTGACATTATAGTCATGGAACAAATATAAATAGTTTTAAAATTATTTTCTATATTAATAAATGCTCCAAAGAATATTGAAAGAGAAAAATATTGCAGAGAGTTTATTTAAGATGGAGTCAACACTTCAGGTGAACTCTGAGTGATAGTGGGAAACTCAGTTGCGAAGATGTGGAGCAAGGGCACTCCAGGCAGAGAGATCATCTACGATAAAGGCCCAGTATTGCTGGAGCATAGAAAAGGAGCACAGGGATTAGATAGTGTAGGTATTGTAGAGCTAGGAAAAGCAGTTCATTTTTGTTATAGTTGTGATGGGCAGGCATTGATATGCCTTCTGTATTTCCTACCATGGTGTGGCAGACACAATGGATATTTAGTTGAATGAATGAATGTTGGAGAGAGCCATTTGAGGAGAGATATCTAAGCAATAAAAAAGGCCAATGATTACATTGAGCTTTGATTCCATGAAATATTGACATTTGAATTTGCCAGTAGTTATTGAGTTTATGGAGGATGGCACTATGGAATGTAACATGAACTTGTGATATCAGCACAGATAGTACAGGTGTAATTCCCGTACACATCACAATGCAATGCTGAAAGAAGGGATTTCATTTGAGGTTAAAGATATTGTGCAATGGGGAATTAGGGGTGCTTTGACTTTTCAGGTAATGTCTTTTCTGCACCTTTACATCTTTGTATCATTGTCTCTGCTTGTCCTGGTGATATTTATGGAGTTAAAAACATCTTTTCTAAAAGCTGAACCCTAGAACTTTGAGGGTCAGTAATAATGTTCACTGGGGAACATAAATGAAAGCCATAAAATGTGAAACCCATTCTCTGCAGAAACCATCTCATTATTCCAGATTGAAGGAGGCCTCAGGACTTGCTGAGAATCAATGACACCTCTGGATTTCTTGTTTCCTAGAAATAAGCTGTGTCACAACAAGTCCACACTTCTTTTCTGGGAAACAGCTGGCATGGAAGGGAAAGAACATGTTATTTGAATATGAGTTTATATCCCAGCTCCACCATTTATTAATTGCAGGAGCCTGGGAGAAACATTTCACTTTTGGGCTCAGAGTTCTAACCTGCTATGTGGTAGCAGTAATCTACTGCTTTCCAAAATAACTTCTTCAGAGTGTTGTTTAGAGTGTTGTTTATATGTGAGATCACGTATACGAGGCATGGTCTCTCTGTTTCCTTCCTAAGGAAGTAGTTGTTGGATATAATTTTCTTGCTTATCAATTTTGCTGTGTTGAGAGCATTCAGGTGTGATAGATTCTGAGGCAAAGGTTTACCATGGTGCTAAATTGGACGTAGTGTCTTGGCTTCCCTTTAGGACACGCAAGGATAGCAAAAGTAGCCAAGGATTAAGTGAGCTGACGAGTTTCTGTGATTAAGCCAGAATCTTAACCAATGGTAAAGATATATGACCTGGGAGAATTAAAAGTCAAAGCTGGCTGTGTTGTAAGTACATTTGAATGAAGGCTGCTGAGAACGGAAAGGAACTTACCCTCCATTTAGATGTGTGTGTTTGACTTGGTTACACTTTGTTTCCTCTCCAAACTGGCACTTTATTTTCAGCCCTCAAATAAAGAGCAACCATTTGATTCTGTAATGTGAAAACTATTATTGCCCCTAGGAAAAGGATTACTGAACTTTACGTACCTAGCGTTTATGCCTTTAATAAGCACACTGTTTCCAGGAGAATTGAATGCCTTTTTGTACTATGATGTTTTTCTATCACTACATCTAAGTTTTGTACCTTCATGTCTGGGAAACTTGTTTATATAAATTCACAGAAACCTGACAAACAGTAGGAATTTGTTCTCTGTCCTGCGGAGATGGGCAAATCCCTAAAGAGCTTGTTGATTTCATGCTAACCACTGAGAGGGAGCCAGGCGCCTTTCCTTTCTAAGGAAAAGATTTATAGACGGGGAAAAGGTTCATGGGAAATATCAGACTCAGATAACTGCAGCTTTGACAAGCGGCACCACATATAGAAGGTTCGTCCACCTACCTAGGAAAACTCATGTGTGCACTAACATTGAATTGAGCTTTAAGGTTTTCATATAGCTGTGTGTATTGAGTCCCACTACAGCATCATAAGGGGCTATGGCATGAAAAGACTTGACACTTTCTTAAACATTAAAAGCCAGAGTTTAAGGAGGAAGAATTTAAGAGCAAAGAGATGAAGCTGTAAAGAAGAAAGAGTCAGATGGCAAAGGTTCTTGTGTGCCAGCCACGAGCACTTACACTTTATTTTAAGGAACCTTCAGGATGGTAAGAAGAAGACCTGGGAGGCAGGCCAGGCATGGTGGCTCACCCCTATAATCTCAGCACTCTGGGAGGACGAGGTGAGTGGATTGCCTAAGTTCAAGGTTCAAGATCAGCCTGAGCTAGAGCAAGACCCTGACTCTAAAAGTAGCCTGGTATTGTGGTGGGTACCTATAGTCCCTACTCCCAGGTACTCTGGAGGCTGAGGCAAGAGAATTGCTTGAGCCCAGGAGTCTGAGGTTGCTGTGAGCTATGATGCCACGTCTCTACCAGGGATGACAAAGTGAGACTCTGTCAAAAAAAAAAAAAAAAAAAAGACCTGGGAGGCTTGAAAGACAGAAGATGAGATTTTTAGACACATTAGGACATTAGGCTATTAAGTATGAAATGTCCAATTTCCTTGAGTACTAAGTTTGACAGTTGATGTCCCTTGACATTTCACTTTGACACTTCTTGTTTTATTTTTATTGTGAAGCTATGCCCTCAGTCTCTCAAATGCATGTTTTGGCTTATGATTATCTTTCAATTTTTTTTTTTTTCTTATGGAGCAATTTTTGTGAAATCATTCGTAAGTCAAAAATTGGTGTTATTTTTTAATATGATGAGTTCCGTTGTGGAACCAGTGCAATGCAGACAGGTTGAAATATCAGCAAAGTTGTTTGGGAAGGATGTGGCTAATGAATGCCCAGTACATTGATAGTTTGAAAAGTTTCATTCTGAGACCAAGGTGGACAATGATGAGCTGAAAGCTGGTGGGAAGTGTATCCATCTTGACCTAAGCATAAATTAGCTGCAAGCAATTTCACTATTCCAACAATATTGCACAGTTTGAAACAAATAGGCAAGGTAAAGAAGCTGGATAAATGGGTCACACATGAATTAAACAAGTGTCAGAAGAGACATTGTCTTGAGGTTTACCTTTCTTTGACGTGGTTACACTTTGTTTCCTCTCCACACTGGCAGAGGGAGTGTTAGCAGAATGATGAACCATTTCTGCAGTGTATTGTTAAGTGTGATGAAAAATGGATTCTTTTTTGCAACGGACAATTGCAAGTGTTCACCACAATGGGTGGATAAAAATGAAGTGCCCAAGCACAGTCCCAAATTGAATATTCATCAGAGAAAGCTAATGGTGTCTGTTTGGTATTATCCACTACAGTTTCATGGAACCTGTAATCAAATGGATGGAATGTTGAAAATGCTTACGATTAAGCAGCCAACATTGGTCAACAGAGATAGGTAAGAAGAAATCTTGCAAGACAACATTGATGCACAAACAGTGCTACTCAAACTCCAGAAGCCTGACTCGGAAACTCTCTGTCATCTCCCACTTTGACTAGTCCTTGTGCCAACTGACTACCACTTCTTCCAGGCTTTGGGCCACTTCTTGCAAGGAAAAATATTTGACTCTCAACAAGTTGTGGAAAACCTTTGTAATTTCATCCCCACTGGCTCTCCACGCTTTTTTGCTGCTGGTGTACACAAGCTACTGTTAAGATGGCAAAACTGTGTTGCTAGTCGAGGTGCGTACTTTGATTAATTGTACTACTTCTTACTTGAGAAATAATAAACTAAACTTTTGATTCAAAAGAAAACATTTCATATTAATCACCTAATATTATTTAGAAAGATCTTTCTTGGGCTCTGTGGAGGTTCAAGATGAAGGGTGAAACCTAGAGACAAGGATGCCCAGTGGATGGTTGCAGAGAAATCTAAGGGAACCAAGAGGTCATAGAGTGAGGCCATGGTAGTGAGGATGGAGAGACTGGAACAAGTCTGGGTGGACGAATGAATTAGTGAATAGAGGGAACACATGATTCAGTCACTCTTTTGGCCAGGCAATTTCCTAACAAATTAACAGATTATAACATGTTGGAAAAAACTTTTGTGTAAAATTTAGTTTAGTTTAGAATCTGAAGATTGGGTGGAACTATTTTTCTGCTCACTTTCTGCTTTATCGCCATTCAGAATACTTTTAAAGAGATTCTCTTACAAAAATACATTTTGTTAAAATCAACTAAGGGGAAAATAAAAGAAAGGTAAAATACTGTGTATTTATTTTATTTCAGCTGCTGGATTCTCTGCAGGCCTAATGTGATTTCTTTTTAGCCTCAGTAAGCTTTTAATGTCTAGGGAAGGGTCAATCTCATTGGTTACTTTAATGTTAGGAAATAAAGGAGGAGATTTAAACTGAGGAATACAATGTTAGTAGTTCATTTGTTTAAGTTATAAAAATTCACAGACTATTAAACCCGAGGTACACCTGGTGTAGAATTAGATATCATTTGGATGTTTTCTGCCCTGTATCCTCTTTAGGAAGTATTCACAGTTCTTAATTTATACCCTGTTGGGGAAGCTAGATCACAGAGGCAGGAGTCATCCATATCATTTATGAAGAACACACATTTCCATGCAGACAGAAGGCATGAAACAAAATCACATCATCATCCATGAAATGAGTATGTGCCAAGGACAAAGTACCAAGCTGTGCTGACCAAGGTGAGAAACGGATCCAACAACATAAGAAAAGTTTCTTCCTTCACATACAGTTAATGAGACAGTATTATACACCAATGGATATGACTTGATTAACTAGAGTCAAACAGGACAATGTCATAAGACGCCCCAACAGAAGACATGTGGTTGAGAAGCAATGAATCATGGTGACAACAAATGTCAGAGAGAGAGAGAGAGCCACATTGGCTGCAGTGGTCTAGGATAGGTCCCAAAAGAGCTCATAGAGTTGGAGAGGAAGACATAGAGGTCACAGGATAGGGACACGCAGGTAGATTTTGGTAGAAAGAGAGTTTCAGTCTGAAAAATAAGTTGGTGTCCAGGTATAAAGACAGTATATCCTAGTTCTAGGTTCTATTCTAGGTTTAGGAGCTGCTTTTGAGCCTGAGGTTAGAGTCCCAGAACTGTCACTTGCTATTTTTCTTGTTTTTCTAGTCTTCATTTTCTTTATTTTTAAAATGTGGCTAATAAAAATTCTTAGAGTTGTGTGTGTATATGTGTGTGTGTGTGCATTAACTGACATAATGCATATATAAAGTGCTTGGTACAGTGATATTTAAATGGCAAAGTAAGAAATACAAATTTTACGTGCTTATAGGTAATCAAAGATGGTTTTTGATATGGATAGTGCCATAATGAAAAATTGCCATAAGAAAGAACAATAGGTTAATAACATATAAAATAGCCTGGAGAGGAGATGATCTTATACAGGCAAGAGCTGTGTTTAGGAAGCTACCACATGAAATCTAGCATGAGTCACTAAGTTTCCAAATTACAAAGGTGAAAATAGAGGTTAAAAATAAACAAACAACAGAGAGTTAGATCTAAGGGATTTTGTGTAGGAGAAAAAGAAGACTTGTTGGCTGATTGAACGTGGGTAGGTAAGAAGAAATCTACACAGATGCTTCTGAAAGTGTGAGAGCCTCCCACTTAGGGAACAGTGATCCTATTAACAGAGAAATGTAAAGGGTTGCTGGTTTGCAGAGGAATCAGGTGGGGCTCAGTTTGAGGTCTACTGTTTTGCAGGTAGGATGTGTGATGAAATTGTTGAGGTCTATTCAGAGAGGTTCAGAGGGGAGAGGTTGCATCTGGAGAGAACCTCATGCTTCGAGGAGACAGAAAGGGCAGAGGAGACTGCAAAGAATTCAGATAAAGAGCAAGCAGGTGCAGGAGAAACCATGAGATGAAGTAAGAATATGCCTCAGAGAGGAGAGCTTCCTGTGTGGGGCACAGCATCAACACTACAGAGGAGCCAGAGGAACTGTGCCAGAGCCACTGAATTTGTCCAAAGGGGGTCATTGTTAATCTTGGAGAAGGCTGTTTCTGTGTTTCAGAAACAGAGTGGGTGGGAGAGAGACCTGGATGAGAAGAGATAAAGGTGGCAGGGATAGAAGGCTGCAGGTGAGGAATGTGACAATCAAAAGAAAGCAAGCAAATTGGAGGCATCAGGAAGGCAGACGGCTTTCCAAGATGAGGTTTGCCGGGGCCTTTTGGCAGGCAGCAGGGGCAGGAAATTCAGTATGCTAGAGAGGCAGAGGCTAACAGAAGTCGTTTCCCATGGCAGGAAGATGCTAGAATGAAAAGTTTTCCTGGGTCATCTATTGATTAAATAAGAAGAAAGGGAAAGATAAACCATGATAGATATAAAAACAGGTATTCTCAACTGGGATTTTAATTGGCTTTAGAAAATATGAAGTAAAAAATTGTTTCCAAATTAGGAACTGAGTGAAAATGAGGGAAGAAAGTTCTTCTAGAAAGAATCAGGGTTTGGGGCCCATCTTTAGGAAGGTGAAAGGACGATAAATCTCATGTCCAGTAATATGGAGTGGACAAGTTATGGTCAACTGCATAACATGCAAACAGTTATACATAATTACCAAGAAGACTGGGAAAGGAAGTTTTTTTTTCCTTATTTGTTTATTTATTTATTTTTATAAGATCATAACTGTGTACATTACTGCATTTATGGAGTACAATATGCTGGTTTTACATACAGTGTAGAATGTTTACATCAAACTGGTTAACATAGCCTTAACCTCACTTATTTAATTGTTGAGTTTAGACATTTCTACTCTACTCTTAGAAGTGCATTTTAGAAGGGAAAGGGAGTTTTGACCTGTAAGTAGGTAGAAGAAAATAGGTTTGGAGAGGAGCTATGTAGCCTTCTAATAGTTGATAACTCAATACCTGATAACTCAAATACTATCCAGACATTACCTTTTTTTATTTAAAAAAAAACAAAAACAAAAAACCACATATACAATGTAGGATACAAATTCATCTGAGGCTGAAGTAATTAAAAGTCAAAGAAGCTTTCATCTAGATTCAGGCTTCTTTCTGCTTGCTATACTCAAGGGAAGATCCTTAGAGCTAATGCTCAGTCTCCTGTACTTAATTATCAGAAAGGGGCACAAACTTCATTCTACCTCCTTCCTAGTAGGCATTCCATATAAATGTTTTAATGAAATAAATAAATAGATGAATAAACTACTAAGAGCAATCCACACTTGTCTGAGTCAAAGAAGTGGACAAATGAGTGTCAGAAAGGCCTTTTGCATCAACCCTCAGCTTACAAGAGGAGATGGCTTTCCAAATTCCACCTTCAGAGAGTCTTGCAGGTTAAATATATTTAATTTTAGGAGTTCTACCAAAGGGATAATACATTAGTAGTCATTAATATCTAATCAAGACTTAAGTTGGAAGTTAAAGGATAAGGATAGAGCAACTGGTGCCCTTGGAATGCAGAAAAAAGGGGAAGATGTGTCAGGGAGCAGCAGGTCTTAGGTGGTGCACTAGAGCACAGAGATGGCAACCTCAAACTTCATCACAGAACATGTTAACAAGATCAATTCCAAGGTCCAGATGCCAAAGGTCCTGATTTGGTAGTTTGGGAATGGGGATAGGAGTGTGTACTTTTTAAACTGTTTATGACTTGACTCCAAAGCATGGGCCAGATTAACTATACTTTGAAAATAGTGCAAACATTTGAAATAGCTCATACTTGCTGAGTGCTTATTATGTAGTACCAAGGCTTTTCATGTTCTTTTTATGTTTTCATCATCATGTTGTATTATTATTTTTTCCACATTGTATTATTATTATCATCTCCATTTTATAGAAAATGGAGGCACAGAATGGTTAAATAATTATCTGAAAGTCACAAGCTGGTAAATGAAAGGACCAGAATGAAGCAGTAGATGGAGTGAGAGGCTCCCTATGATTATGTGTCCATGGCTGTACTCTAGGAGCTACAGAGGAAGGTGTCAGAGGGAAGTGCAAGTGGACCATACAGACATCGCATGTGCATCCAGTGTGGTCAAATAACATTCTGAGGCTAGGTCAAAAGAAGCTTTGCAGGTTCTGCTTGCTTTGGGAAAAGTAAGCTGCCGACTAAAATATCCAGCTATTCTTGAGACCACCATGGTAGAGAGGCCACAAGTAGGTACCCTGGTTAACAGTCTCAGCTAAGTAAGATATGGACAGCTAGTTCAATGATTGTAAGAACTATGCAATTAAATAGGATCATGCTGTGACTTTCTTGAAATTCTTAGTGATCTTTGACCAAGGGGCCTTGGATTTATTTTTATTTTTTTTATTTTGCACTGGGCTTCACAAATTATGTAACTGGTCCTGCTGGCACCATGCTCTTGGACTTCCCAGCCTCCAGAACTATAAGAAATAAATCTCCTTTCTTTATGAATTACCCAGTCTGTGGGATTCTGTTATAGCAACAGAAAATGAACTAAGATAGTCCTCTAGGCCTTTCTGTTCATCATTTAAGTATTCCCTAAATATCTCCAGTTAATGCCATAAGAAGAATACCCCAGCTGAACCAAATATGTGACATAAAACAGTTGTTTCAAGTTACTATGTTTTGGGTAGTTTGTTATGCAGCAGTTACATAAAAAGGTCAGAAATCTTAAGTTTGAATTGTCCCTGTGACACCCAAGTGAAGACACCAAATAGACACTTATTGGAGTGGAAAATAAATATTTGAAAACCATCGGCATATAGAAAACGTTAAAGCTATGGGCTGAACATGGTGATTTTGAGAGGGAATGTAGATTGAGAAGCCCAATAACTAAGTTTGACTTCTGGACCTCCAAGATGGTAAGGACCTAACAAAGGAGATTGAGAGCAGCCTGTCAGGTTATGGGAGAACCAAGAGGAAATAGAGTCCAGGAGGCCAAAGAAAGTCACATGGTATGGAAGAAGCACTGATCAATGTTGCCAAACACTACTGATCAAAGGAAGATGAGGGCTGAAAATTTGCCATTGGATTTGGCAGTGCAGAGTCATTAGTGCCAGTTATAAGAAGAGTTTCACAGTGTAGTGGCCATGGGGGCATGATTAGAGTAAGGTCAGGAGAAAAAAGGAGAGCAGGGAATAGGGCTGGCAAGCTCAGACACACTTTCAGTGAATTTCCCAGGTTCAGGGAAGCAACAACTGAGGAGAGTTATAAATGAGGTCAAGGAGGTTTTCTTTTTGTTTGTTTGTTTTGTTTTGTTTTCCCATTGTTGTTGTTCAATGGGAATGAGAATGATTGAGTATAGTAGAAAAAAATTGATGATGCAGGGGACGGTTTGCAACAGAGAAACAAATAACCAACCAACTCAGAGCGTGGTGAGTGCTGTGAAGAAACCAAATGGGATGTGGGATCTGGAGAAATACTGGGATCCTACCTTAGATAAAGTGATGACAGAAGGCCTCTTTGGGGTGTTTAAATTGAGATTTGAAGATCTTTTTTTTCTCAATCAGCCAAGAGGAAGAAGAGAGTGAGAAGAAACAGAATGTTCAGGTGACCCAGCTGAGCATGGGACACTGGGGATGAGGGGAAGGAGGCCCGTGCAGTTAAAGAGACGTGAGCAACTGAGATAACCGAGCTGAGGAGTAGGCAGGTCCCAGATCCCATCATTCTTTGTAGATCATCATACATTTAGATTTTATTGTAAGTGCAACAGGAAGTCCCTGGAGGGTTTTAAACAGGAGAATGTTTTAATATGATCATTAATAATATTGTTAATAACAATTTGATCATCTTGCATTTTTAAAGTGCTTTATGGTTTGTAAGTGCTAAATCTCATAAACAGAGGCTCACAGAATTCAAGTCATTTGCCCGAGGTCTTAGGCTCCCAAGGACGTGCAGCCCAGTGATAAATGCAGAGAAGGGACTCAAACCCAGTTCTATTGCTTGCAAAGCCAGTGATTTTTTTCCGCCACTCCATTCTCCTATTCTCACTGCTTGTGCATGCTCGCTACACTGTTGAGTTTGTGCCTTTGCTACTGTGCCTCCACAGAAACTCTCCATTGCTGTCCTTCAGGTCTAGTTCCTTGATTGTTGAACACACCAGGATACGCCACAAGCATTTCACATTTTATGCCTCCTGCCACCTACCTAAAAGTGGAAATGACCTTCTTCCTGCTCTCCAGCTTCTCCATCCCAGCTGATACTGAACACTCACAGGCGTTATCTGTTGCCTCCATGGACTTCTTTGCGGTCAAGGACCTTGTCTTAGTTCTTCTTTTAATACTCACTGTGCACAGTAAGGGAATAACATAGATAAATGAAGCAATGTGTTTCAAAGGCCAAACGTGTTTTCTTTAAGGGCTGTAGAATTTCTCATCTACCTACATGAACACCATTCCAGAAATTTTGGTGCAAGTAGCTCTAGAACCACCAGAAGGCATCATGTGAGATCCGTGAAGCGTTCTGTGTTTTTCAACCTTTTCTCACGGCACACTTGATCCTGTAATTAAACTTCCACAGCACACTTACATTATGATGATCAAAAAAAAAAAAAAAAAAAAAAAAAAAAAAATAATAATATTTAATATAAATATAAAAAGCAAATGATGTGTGAAAAAATGCTTGTCACTAATCATCAAGGAAATTCAAATTAAAACCACAATGCTCTATCATTCACGTCTGTTAGAATGGCTACTATGAAAAGGAC
>CAUYPK010156362.1:0-47432 GCA_963574355.1 Loris lydekkerianus
CAGCCCCTTGCCAGTTTTCCACTGTTTTTGTCTTCCTCCTGGGGTCCAGAGGTCCCTTGCTGGCTCCCTGTATCCTCAAAGGGATGATCATAGGCAGATCCCACCGGCCAGAGATGTCTGGAGTCTTGTCTCCCCAGACTCGCCGAGCCCAGTTACAGGGAAGCCTCCATCTTTAATCCTCCTGAAACATCAATTCTGACACTGGAGTTATGAATGCTGCTTTAGACATTTTATTAAAATAATCAATCCACATAAAATAATTCCATATTAAAAGGTAAAAATTATTTTTAATTATTTTGATGTGTTCAATGAAAGGTGATTAAGTAAAGAATATATAAATTATTGAAGCTGTTCAATATTATCTTAACATATCACCTCCCCCCCAAATGATAAGCTGTTACAATCGTAGATGTGATTTAATAATAATTAAATTCAATATAAGTACTAATCTATTGATCCAAAACTTCATATTTTCTTTTGCCAGGACAAGGAGTAAGTCTCAGGAACTTCAAATGGACAGTGCCAAGAAGAACAGTCTATCAAAACAGGTAAATACTGTACAATATCAGATAAATAGTGCAAAATATCTGTTTAGCTTGAAGTGCTGTTTTTAAAAAGTAGGGTGAGAAAGTGTAGAGGAGGTCTCTGCAGAGAAGTTGACATATGTCCATGTCTCAACTATATTTATGAGTACATCATAAATATGATTATGTTGGAAGAGCCAACAATGTAAATCACAATCTGAGTCTGAAGGCCTGAGACCCAGGGCCCCAATAGTGTGAGTCTGGGTCTGAGTCTGAAGGTCCAAGAACTAGGAGCACTGGTGTTCAAGGGCCAGAGAAGATGAACGTCCCAGCTCAGGAAGAGAGAGTGAATTGACCCTGTTGAAAAACAATTTCAAATGGGAGGCCATTAGATTGGGGTAGCTCTACGGAGTTAAGTTCCTGCATAAGCCAACAGAAACAGTAAAAGGGAACTAGAGACTTTACGGTCAGAAATTGCCAGCCACCCTCTTACTAGGTTCTTTCCACATTAGCTAAACAAATGTACTGTCTTTGTCTAACTCCTGCGTCAGCCCTATGAGACCTTCCTGCCCAGGCTGCCGGAGAGGGCTTCTCTGTGCTCTCGACTCTGAGTGTTCCACAGTTCGTAAAGCAGTCCCTGCTCAGATAAACTTTGTTAAATTAATTTTGTTTTTAGTTGTTTCCTTACTTCCCCTTTTGTTCTATCTGGGCCCTCAGTGGATTGACAAGGTCAGTCTTTCATATTCCCCTACCAATCTCATGAGAAAATACCCTCACAGACCAATCCAGAAACAAAGTTTTACCAAGTTTGTTGGTGCATAAATTAACCATGACAATGACCATATAACGCAGACAGAAGGATCAAACATACATCCCTACTGACCTAAAGGAAGAAGCTGAGGCATAAAATATAATTTTAAAGAGTTTATTTGCGCCAAAATGAATGAGTACAGCTCTGCCTGCAACACTCGGTTCCCAGCACTCTCCTATCTGCGCTCCCCTGGGCCTTTGTTACGTATAACCAGGTTGTTAAAGACAAAAAAGGGAAACAGGAGCAGGTTGACACCAAAGGAATTCTCATGGGTTTACAGAAAATAACATCGATTCTATGATTGGCTAGACATTGTTCTTCACCAGTTCCAGGAATATGGAGATAATCGGTCAGAATTACATTGTGCAACTTATGGTAACATTTTGGATAACTTATCAGCAAGTCTGGGAACTACCAGGAAGAAAAGAAAGAACAAAATGCCTTCACATAATTGCCTGTAGGCCTCAGTGTGGTGGACCCATCTGACTGAAGGTTCATAGCCCTGTCTCTCCCGAGCCTGATAAACTGTATGTCTCAAATACCACAGAGCACTCTGAACTATTTTTCTTTCCAACTAAAATATTAGCATTCATACTTTCTCAACTATACTTATGAGTCTAAAAAATAAATAAAGTACATATCATACATGTCCCTGATAAAAATGACTATAACACACTTTTTTAAAAGTATTTTCTCACCAACTAAACTATTTCCTATTCTTTGAACACACCCTGCACTTTTAGCTTCAATAATTTTATTAGTGTTAAAAATACTAATATTAGAATACTTGTATTATTATCTAATACTCTAATACTCCCTGCGTGTCTCCCCAACTTTTTTTACCCCACCTCTGTTTTTGTACCTATCTGTATCACTCCTTTATGAGGCCTTCCAGACACTGCATTCTCAATCACTTTGCCTCCTTTGAATTTCGCTGATACGTGTGCTCTCTACTATGAGAATTTATATTTCGCTTATGTTTCCCAAATAATCACTAATCTATGATTCAACTCACTGATTGTTTTAAATCCTTGCAGGAAGACTGGGTCTTACAATTTTTTGTGAACCGAAGACTGTCTTACGATTAGGAGGAGGGCAAAGTAGATTTGTTGCTTGAATTTGTTCATTTTTGGAAAATGGAACAAGAAAAAGACACACAAAAATAATAGATAATATTTGCTAAGTGTTTACCTTTCTGGCAGACACTGTCCAATCTACTTTTTATCACTTAATCTTCTCAACATTCCATAAGACAAGACATTCTTATTATTCTCATTTTATAAATAAGAAATAAAGACACAGAAAGGTTAAGTATGTGGACCCTGGTCTGATCCTGCAGCTGGTAAGTATTGGAGCATTTGAACTTAGCCAAACCATGGGCTCCAGTCCCATATGCCTAACAGTTACACAGATGTCAAGGCAGAATCTCACAGGTGGGGAACGGGTAAGTGTTTTGAGGGAGTTTTTAACTCCCATACAACAAATATCTCAGGTATGCTGTGGTTTGAGAAACCCACTAGTTTTTGAAAGGAATCATGTCCCCAGAGAAAAATGTGCTTCTCTGCATCACTGAACCTGCCCCATCATCCCAGCCACCCGCAGGCGCAGTTCAGACTGTCGATAGATCCTGGCAGTTCTGTCCTACCTGAAAATCTGGTTCAACTGAAAATGGTCTTATCAGCCTTTCTTCTAAACCTTAGGGCAGACACAATAGCTGGGTCCTACCTGTACCCAATTAAGTTTGTGGTGAGGAACAATAAAAAATGCCAATGTTAACAAAAGATAGGCAGAAAACTTCAACTTTTAAGGTAAAAAAAAAAATTATATACAATATTTTGCATAAGACAGAATACATTGGTTTGCTAAAACCAATTGCCAGGATAATCCTACATTCTTTTTATAAAGGCAACATTTATTGAGTTGATAAATACCTACAGATTTCCGGCAGTAGTGATTTAAATACCAGAAACTTCCCCCCTAGTCATTTTTGCTCATCGTGCTTTGACCTATTGCCTGAAATGCACCCAAGGAGCTTAAAATATTCCAAAAAGCATAACCATTATGCATAATCATTAACCATTTCCATGTCAAAGACAGCTATTTTAAGCTCCAGAAAAAAACACATTTTAAAAAAGCAAAGCAAAATGGTCACCATAACATAGAGCTTCCAGAAGAACCTCTAAAATCTAAACTGCACTAAATGATCTCTCCAGCCCTCCTTTAGGGGATATCTAGGCCATTCCTAACTTACAAGAAAATCAGTTATGAAATAATGCATCCAGGAGTTTCCCTGTGTTCACATAAAAAATTAACATTAATAGCGATACTGTTCCCTTCCACAGCGCCTGCCCGACTGTCCCAGTTAATTAAAGCTTACACAGTAGCTTTAGCCTGGGGCAGTCTTTGGAATTATATATTGTACCACTGTCCTCTGTACTCAGAGATGTTGTGCTGACAGTTTTATTTCCCTGATGAGCTGAAGTGATTGAACCAAAGAATGCAAAACAAGCAATCTGCACCCTGTTGTTTTTCCTTATAATCTGTCCTTGGGTGAAAATGTTAACTACTCTCTCTGGCTGGTTCAAAAGTAATTAAGAGCTGTAACAAGGAAGTGATTTACAGGCATATTGGTTGAAGCAATCACTTGGAGGGAGTCTTAAGACATAATTTTGGAGTAAAAGTTTTAAGTTTATGATTAAATTATATATTATGTTGTCCCAGGTTCCTGGATGATTAAATTGATGATGAAGGTGCATTAGAAAGGAAGGGAGCGAGAAAAGGATGAAGGGAACCCCAAAGTCAGAGTCGCTATCACCAGAATTTTTTTTTTTTTTTTGGTTAATTTTTTTATTAAATAGCTGTGTACGTTGATATTCACCATAATTTTCATACCTGTTCTCATCATGGCTGCCATTAGTGCATTAAGACAGGAAGCCTCCAAAGTCAAGTCCATCACCAAAATTCCAGGAAAAACTCAGAAAAAAGATCATATCTGCAGCAAAATCTAAAAACCAACAGAAGTGGGGTATGGGAAGAGGAAGAGCTAAATTAACCATTTATTTAAGAGTAAACAAGTTAGAGGTGTTTTGTAATTTGCACCAGTGAGATTAGTATAATTCCCGATTCTCCTTGGGAAGACTAAATGGTAGCTAAGATTGAGCCATGATGACATCTTCTGTATCTTGCCCAAGTATTGTGAGCTTTCTGAAATCAGTGTGGCTGCTCCGCTGTTAGCAATCTCTTTTTGTTAAAGTTGGGTAATATTTGTGGTTATCGTTAGTGCTCCTTACAAACATTCAGACTACCCTCCTCCAGGACACATGATCCAATGGTACTATGGATATTTACCTGGCGGGGGGGAGGTACGTGACCAGCCTTAGGCAATGGGTTATGAGAGATCTTTCAATTGCCAGCACCACACCTGCCGGCACTCTTGCACATGTGCACTGTAAGCAAGGTTGCTCCAGACTGCATTACTCCACTGGCCTGGGTTGCAAAGTAAGATCAGCCAAGATGCAGAGCAGATCTGTGGCTGACCCATGGTGGACATGTAATACAAGCAAGAAATAAACCTTGGTTGCTTTAAGACAACTAGCCCAGTAGTTGTCAATGAATGGTTCTCAAACAGCACCGCTGGCATCACTTGGGCCCTTGTGAGCAATGCAACATCTCGACTTCCCACCCTAGGCCTACTGAGTCTGAAACTCAAGGGCCAGGGCCGAGCTACTGAATTTTAACCAGTGACCCCAACTGACACTGATGCTTACTAATGCTGAAGAGCTGAAGACCTACATGGTGCTAATCCTGGCACTTCAGAACACAGGATAGCATGCCCCTTTTCTCAATGCCTGGTGGCAGATTACCAAGAAAGCAAGCCTTTGTCCAATTTCTGAAAACTGCAGAAATATTTACTAGCAGGCAGACACCAAACAGCCAGGAGACCCATTCTCATAGCTCAGGTTAGTGTTCTCTTGGACACGCTAACCAGCACCTTGCACAGAAGTTGCATTCTCAGGCAGATCAGAGGACATCTTGCAGATATGACCCTCCAGGTCCTAGGGAAGTGCCAGTGTTCTCCAGGAAGCACAGCAGGTCCAGACCTTGAGCACTCCACTAACTGGATCAGCCCCCTGGCCCTCCTGGGTCTTATATTAAAGGCACTGAGACCCAACCAATGTTTCCAACCTGCCTCTGACTGCCTCGGTCCCATTTTGTATTGCTACCAAAAAATATGGGATGCTGGGTTAAAAGAAAAGAAGAGCAAAAGAGAGGGGTTTATTTGGCTAATGGTTCTCCAGGATGTCCCAGAAACCCGGAACTGGCATCTCCTTCTGCCGAGGACATCAGGAAGCCTCCACTAAGAAGGCTGAGAAGAAATAAGATGGTGGTATAGCAAGAGAGGGAGCCAGAGAGAGGAAGGGGATGTGTCCCTTCTCTTTTGAACTGCCAGACCCCCACGAACTAATAAAGCGGAAAACTCACTCATCACTGTGGGGAGGACACCAACCCGTTCATGAGGGATCCCCCGCCCCCAGCCAGGCCTCATCTCCAATATTAGGGATGAAATTTCATCAGCAGAGTTGGAGGGAACCAATGTCCAAGTATGTCCCTGACCTTGCAAACTGCTCACTTCACTACTGAAACTGTATTTCCTACATCCCAGTTGCTGTATAATAAATCCTTTAGTACAGATTATAAGAGATCTAGAGGAGTAAAAAAAAGAAGGTTAGTTTCTCAGTGTGATGATTCGAAAGCTGGCTCGTCACCCTACAATGTGTATTCTGACTCGGAAGCTTCAACTAGGGTAGATTAAAGTTCATTTTAACACAGATGGGTCACTTTGTTTGTATACAAGAAAACACGATTGTCACAGCCAGCCATAGTTTCCACATGCCATGGGAAACAGTGAAAGAACTATAGGTCTGCACTGTTAGGCCATCGAACTCAAGAACTGACGGCTGAAAACAATTCCAGCAGCCAGTGCTGACTCTCTGGGTAGAAATATATGTAGAGTGCAGAAGAAAGTCTGTCTGGCTACTGTAGTAATGAGTAAGGCAGAGGTTGGACAGCGAGAGAGGATTAAAAACGCTCCAGGGCTGGTTTTGAAAATGAACAAAGGGGCCAGTGGCAAAGAATGCAGGTGGCCTCAAGAAGCTGAAAAAGACAAGGAAACCTTTAATTTTTTTTTACTTAGGATTTTTTTTTTTTTTTGCCAGGGCAGTAAGTCATGTGAGGAGACCAAAGATTCTCCCCGAGACCCTGTGGAAGGAGCCCGCCCTGTCTTTAGCCTAGTGAGGCTGACTTACGACTTTTAACCTCTACAACTGTATGATAATAAATACAGTTTATTTGCAGATATGACCCTCCAGGTCCTAGGGAAGTGCCAGTGTTCTCCAGGAAGCTAGTGTTTTTTTGAAGCTAGTACACTTGTGGTGATTTGTGACAGCAGCCATGGGGAAACTAATATAATTAGTGTGATTTAATATTTCAGAATCTGATAACCTCTGAATGCACTGAAAAATTAAATTTTTGAAAGATAAAGCTAAGTCCTGGGCCTCAGATAAACCCCTACTGTGTACTCAACCTCTCTCTCATCATGATCATTGTTCTCTCAGCCTGAAAAAAACAGAAAGTACAGATTTGTACTAAGATGGTATCCCTTACTTTGATCATGCAAATGTGATACAAGAACAGATCACTTCTATAGAGTTCATGTATCTAACATCTTTGATCACCTGTAACATGAAAAAGTCCAGAATTTGTTAAAGTGGCCAAAGCAGACACAACATCTTCTGCTAAGTGTCTTCCATTTAACCCTGGGATAGGATCTATGCGCCTACAGACTCTTAAGTAAGTTCTAACAAACTCAGTGATCTACTTGCCTCTCCTGTTATAAAATCTAAAGTCACAGATAAGAAAAAGGAATGAGGAGTCAATTGCTGAAAGAGACCTAATATTTGCAAAAAAGAAGTGAGACATGGTAACCCAACTGCAAAAATGAGATGAAAATTCTTAAAAAAAAAAAAAAAGAAAGAAAGAAAGAAAGAAAAGAAAAAGAAAAGAAAGAAAAGAAAAATAAAAATTAAAAAGACCCTAGAGTTGAGAAAGAAAAATAAATCAGGCAGCAACCTGCTGCTGTTTAGTGAAGGATCAGTTGGACCTACCCACCTACGCAGAGTCTCTGGACACATCAGTGAAGTAACATGAGAAACCCAGAATGTTTTATCAACAGCCTAAGGTGTTGATGCGGCATTAGATTGTGGTTTTTATAAAATCTTAATAAAGTGGAGAAGTATATTCTGTAGCTTACAAAGATGAATATAAGTTTTAGCGCTTAAAGGGGAAAGATCTCTTACAATTTACTTAATAGGAAGCCTCTGACTCCTTAACTAGCCAAATAAATAAAGTGTTAAAATATCATTAATTTAATTCCATTCTCAAGAGTTACAGCAAAGTCAAGAATGTGCTCAGTTCATCATCTTCTTTGTGATTTTGCCAGCAGCCACACAGAACACACTTTGAAAGGGCAGCATTATTGGCAAGATTTTACTCATCCTAAAAACGTGGAGAATTTGCCTAGCGAGCTCTATAAAAGATGTCTGGTCCTGCCCTTGGAAGAAAGAAGAATGGTGCAGCCCAAAGCAGTTCACGCCTTAGTTCTGCTTGCCTGAGGCACCTAAAACATGGCACAGGGAGTGTTACTAGGTCTTCAAGATAGAATGCCTGCATTGCATGTCATCTACAGTCAAATTTGAAAAAGTAACCTTAAAGCTCTAGCCCTAAGCAGTGACGCCCTTTCCAAATTTAAAGTGAACCAATTACTAGGACCTTGCAGGTTTGCTAATGACCTAAGCTCTTAAAACAAGAAAATGAAGTCATGTGTTTGGCACATAGAGATCTCCACCACCCCCAGCCCTGCGTAACCTTAGGCGAAGATTGAACTGCTTTGCTAATCTTACTTGGTGTGTCATAGAAGCTAGTATGTTAGGTAAGAATTTAATATTCCCTGGGGACTCTGTTGGAGAAGGAAGGAAGCCTGGGCACAGCATAACCCGGAGGGAAGAAACCTGTCGATGACACTCTGAATGACTCCGCAGCTGGCAACTTCGTCATTCAACTTCTCGTCTCCTGGCTCCACACATGACCTTACTGAACATCTCCAGCAAACCTCATTCTAGGAAACAAAGGCAAATGTCTCCCACACTTCATACTCAGTGGAGAATATGAGTGAAAATAATGCATCCACCTGCGGGGCAGGTGAACTGGGGTTTTCTTAGGTCCTTTCTAGCCAGGCATGGTGACTCTTCACTGTAGTGTCATTCCCCAAGATGGCACCATCACGGCCCCACAGTCTTCCTCTGTGCAGATCTCCGGTTACTGAGGACATCCCAAGGAGTAGTGTCTGCAGAACCCTTGCCCTCAAGTAGCAGATAAGCTGAACAGGAAAATATGAACGACAATAAATTGTGAAATGTGCTCGGACAAGAATAATGTGGGATCCCACAGGAGTTTTTAGGAAGTGTCTCATCGTTTGTCAGGACAGACAGGGAGCTGTCAGCTGGGAGGGGTGGGGAAGTTACGGGAAGATGAAATCTCAGGAGCAAAGGGCCAGTGATGACGATATGGCCTGAGCATTTGTGTTACTAAAGGCTCAGGTCCAGTCCCCTTAGAGGCCATGTTAGACCACTTAAGAGTCGCGAAAGAGCAATGGAGATGATTTGGACAGCTTTAAATGCCACAATAACAGCCGGGCTGTATTCAGAAAGACGCCTCCAGCTGCACTTCAGTGACCTGTGGAAAGCTTGGGGGGAGAAGACCTATTAGAATATGGAAGAATCTCTCCTAGAAGAGCCTCATCACACCAGAGTGATAGGGAAACACACTCTATTTAGTGACCTGACTTCTCCTAAATTAGGTTCAGGGGTTAGGAGTCCAGTGGCATCTATCAGGAGTATTAATCTGACATTCCTACAGATCAAATCCCGTGATAAATGCATTTTCTTGAGCTTCACAGTAGTTGTTTTTGGTTGTCTCCCTTTGTCACCCTTGGTAGGATGCCATGGTGTCACAGCTCACAGCAACCTCAAACTCTTGGGCTCAAGCAATTCTTTTGCCTCAGCTTCCCAAGTAGCTGGAACTATAGGCACCAGCCACAACACCTGGCTATTTTTAGAGACAAGGTCTTGCTCTGTCTCATGCTGGTCTCTAACTTGTGAGCTCAGGCAATCCACTACTCCCGGCCTTAGTGGTTATTTTTAAATGAACATGGATCTGTTTTTAAAGTAGGACTTATATTTCAACTCCATCCAGGTAAATGTAAAGTCTCCATCCTTTTTAATGGCTGAATAATATTCCTGGAAAAATAAATATTCAATATATCCCATACTAATACGAAACCAATATGTAAATAATTACATGCTCATATGAAAAATAAAACACAAATATAGTCTAGTAAGGGGGTAGAGGGACATGGGAGGGGGCAGAAGAGGGGGGCGATTTGCAGGAGGAGGGTGGGAAAGAAGCGAATCTCACCTCATGTGTACACGGTGAGGGTGTAGAACATGGCCCCTGGAAGTGAGAACAATGAACCTAAAAATTCGTAATTTCATATTAATTTGAAAGAAAAACATTTAAAAAAATAAATAAAATAGGACAAGCACTCTCCATCCCTCTCTTCTTTCCTAAAGTTGACCCAAGTCACACATTTATCTCACCTCAGTGGCCTCTGTGGACATTTAAGTTTGTAAGCCTATGAGACAGAACATCAGATTTGTTTTTTACATTCAATGCATGAAATCATTTTCATCCTTTTGGGCATCTGGGTCACTATTGTGGAAACAACTCTATCATATTCCAGGCAGGCACATGGAGTTTAAAGAAGTATAGAACATTATTTCTATACTTGTGGAGGGTTCACTTTTTTGGAAAAACTGTAAAAAGACAATGAGCCAAAGATTTGAATAGACATTTCACGGATGAAGGCATACCTTGAAAAGAGCATCAATGTTTGTCATTAAAGAAAAGCAAATAAAAAGGACAATAATTTTGGAGGATCACTAAAGCCAGGAGTTCAAGACCAGACTGGGAAACATAATAAGACCTTGGCCTCTATAAAAAATATAAAAATTACCCAGGTGTGGTGGTGTAGTCCCTCCTGTAACCCCAGCTACTTAGGAGCTGAAGCAGGCAGCTCTACTGAACCCAGGAGTTTGAGGTTGCAGAGATGATGAGCTATGATGATGTCACTGCACTCTAGACCAAGCAACAGAATAAGAAACCAACCCAACAAAACCGTAGAAAAATACCATTTCACACCCACTAGAATGGCTATAATTTTAAAAATGCAAGAACAAATGTTGATGAGTTGAGGAGGAGGATGTCAGGAAACTGGAACCCCCCATATTGCTAATAGGATCCAAAATGTTGACGCTGCCTGCGAAAACAGTTTCGCCACTCCTTGAAAGTTAAACATGAAATTACCATATGAACCAGCAACCCTTAGAAACTTACCTAAGAGAAATAAAGGCATGTCCACATGAATGTACACAGTGGCACTATTCATAATAACCATATGGTCCAAATGGCCATCAAAATGTGATATGTCCGTACAACGGACTGTGGTTCAGAAACATGTATGAAATATTAATACACACTTCAACATGGAAGAACCTCAGAAACATGCTAAGTGAAGGAAGGCGTCACGGAAGACCCCATAATGTATGACTCCATTTAAATGCAAAGTCCATAAGGGGCAAACCCACAGAGATAGAAATAGATCCCTGGCTACCTGAGGCTGGGATGAGGCACAGAGAGTGGCTGGAAAGGGGCATACAGGATCTCTGGGGGGAAATAAAAATGTTCTAAAATTGTGTCGGTGCATGTATAACTCTACACATTTACTAAAAAATAATTTAATTGCTTAAAAATATTAAAATCAAATATTAAAATAATTTACTATTTGAAATGGATTAATTTTGTGGAATATAGATTATCCATCAATAAAGCTGTCTTTAAAAAGATAATCACATACTGTGGGACATGATAAATATCAAACCAGTGGTAAAAATATTATAAACGGCCTCCAAACCTTTAGTATCACGTATCTTCTTGTACCCCTCATTAAAAATATAAGTGTTCATCCTCCATATATGTGCATTTGTGTCTTTAGAAATGATAACATAAGTTAATGTCTTAGTATCTCCTATACTGTATAAAATAGGCCCCAAAAGCAAAATTAAAAAGATTTCAAACACATAAACAGCTATTATTTGAACACAAAATTGTAAGGTTTGATTATAAGGTTTTTAAGAATAAAGGAATGTAAGAGTTAAAATTTGTGAGCTCCAGACCCATAAACATGTGAGAAGCTTCCAGAATCCACTGGGGAATATGTTATGGACAAGACCACCCCTGGCATAATAAACCCTCAGAACATTCATCAAATTGAAAATCATGTTCAAAGAGATGCTGTGTTTGCATGATGAGCCATGGACATCAATCAAAATAAACCCAGCTGTTCTGAGGGTGGCAAGTATTCAGGAACACGGGACTGCAGGCGCTGTTAATAATAAATGTCAGAAGGGATAGTGCAAAATAAAAGGACGGACAAAGAACAATGCCACGGAAGGACGGATTCTTGTGAAGACGAAGCTTTCTACACAAACGGGATCTGCTTCTAGGTGGGATGGATTTAATCACAACACTCTACCTAATCACCTTTTGTGACCAAAGAGTTAATTATAAAAAGGATCCTGCCAGATTTATGTGGGGTTATAACAGCTATTAAAACTTTAAATGTTTGCAACATCCATTGGTGTTTATCCTCAAGCTTTTCCCTTGAGGTTTCACATTACAAAAGTAATGATTTCTGTTGGCTTAGTTATTTACAATGCAATATATACAGAGAGTTACAAACAATAAAAGAATATCAATACAGAGGGGTTCTTATTAGTGAGTTTGACACATGAAAGACAGGGAACTACAGAAAGAACAGATCCTGAAGGTCCTTATAAAAAAAATTGGGGAATTCAGCCCTTTTCTCTGTAGCCACCATAGGGGCCATTCAATGTTTTTGAGCACAGGGCAATCTGAGCTAAGTAGTTGTTGGAGGGATTAGCACAGTGCCACACACAGGGTGAACAGGTGTGGGGAGAGCCCAGAGGCTGTATTCTTACTGGTTAGAACTGAAACAGGATACTAAGCCAGTGCAGGCTGGAATTAAGGGCCCTGACCAAGGTAGTACAGGGAGAACAGAAGGAAAAGTACAGCAGAAAGAAAGAATTTACAGATGGTTGACCGTGATGGAAGAGTTTGTAAATCTTGATGCCAAAATCTCTCCAACACCAGGCCAGAGGGCAAGTTCAGCTGAAGTGCACAAAGATAAGCTAATGCTCCCGTGGACTTGGCTGGGCAGAGTGTGTGGCCTGGAGGCTCTGGAGCAGCTGGGGGTCCTCTTTATTCCTTGGGCCTCCTCCCTCCTCTAGGGCTCTCTTGCTTCTCAAAAGCACTTTTAAAGAGACCAGGGGAAAGTACTGAAGGACCTGTCACTAAGTGTTTTTTTAAGTGGTAAACAGAATCATGTCACTTTGGAAAAAGGGACTTCCTCTCCATCCATGTTTGAGGAATTTTGTAAGAAACACTTAAGTAAGAATTGAAAGATCCATACAAGGGGGGAGGCAGGGGAATGAGCAATTGGGGAGGGGGGGAAGGGAGGGGGAGGAGGAGGGAGTCATGGTCTGTGCTGGAGGAGGGAGTCATGGTCTGTGCCATACCTCTAATAATCTCACTTATAAGAAGGGACTTTATCTAACAAATACAGTGAGTAACCTAATTCTTTGTACCCTCAATGAATCCCAAATAAAAAAAAAAAAAAAAAAGAAGAAGAAGAAGAAGAAGAAGAAGAAGAAGAAGAAGAGGAGAAAGTGACTTGAACTTGAGCACATTGTGCTTTATAATTGTCTTCAGCCACTCCGGAAGAAACAAGGTCATGTTCTCTTCTCTTCAGGATCCTGATATCCACATTTTCTGCACTTGAATAAAAACTATATCTTTGTAACTGCAATAGATACAATAATCTCTACATCTTTTTTTTTTTTTTTAAGCAAAGTTTTCATCCATGTGCTCTTATTGTCACCATGGACTCCCTCTGAAGGAAAAGTATTTGGAAATCTGTCTCAATATTCCATTTTCATATTTGAATACATAAAAATTCAAAGGTTCGTATTTTACTGGTGAACAAAACTGAGAAAACAAAGAAATATTATCCAAAGAAAGATAATATTTTCTATATTACCTGGTAATAAAATTTAAAATTTTAAGGTAAAATTATCTACCAGCCTTATTCTTCTACCCTCTGCCACCCAGGAATTTTCGGGTCAGTAGACAGTGTCGGTCACTCAGTTGAGCTGTAGACCTCGGCTTTCTTCCTTTGAGTAGTCATAGCTGCCAGACATGTAGCTTTCCGCAGTCCGGACTAGAGATCACAGCCACAGAGGTCACCTTCATCTTTCCCTTCCCCTGTGCCATCCCCTCTCTGTGGGTTTAAAAAAATCCTCCTGCCCTAAAGATCAAGAGCAGAAGCCACTTCTTCTGGCTCTTAATCAGGGCATTATTTCTTCTCCACAGCCTGGAATAGACAAAGCATCCCTTTTTTTAGGAATATATGTGTGTGTGTGAGTGTGCACGCATGTTTGTGTATGTGAGAGAGAGAGAGTATGTGAGAGTGTGTATATGTGTGTTTATACACACACATGTCATTGCTGCAAGAGACTCGAATGTTTGGTACATGACCAGATAATGTCAAATTTTGTTTAAAGCACCTACATGTTCACGTGAGAGAAAAACTTAATGAATAGTATAATAATTGAAATTAAAACGTGATAAATGGGAATGTTTCATAACACTCAGGAATTATTGCTAATTGGTATGACAGTGATATGCAAGGAGTGTCTTTATTTTAGAGAGATGCGTGCCAAAGTGTTAATTAAGGCTGATGACATCTGCAACTTATTCTCAAAAGGCTTTTAAAAAGAAAAAAATGGGAAGATCGATGGCTGGATGGGTGTAACAGGAAGGATGAGAGATGGAGAGTTATACAGACAGATGGACAAGAGATGGCTGGACAGATGGGTAGGCAGATGGGTGGATAATGCCCGGGGAAATGCTAAGACTGTTCAATCCAGCTGGGGGCAGATACAGGTGTTCACTGGACTATTCTTTCAACTTTACTGTATTTTAAATTTTTTCATAATAAAAATTGCAAAAACAAAGGTCATATATATAAATGGAACAAAGATCTCCTTCTCAGTCCTACAGTGTTTGCCCTGCTAAACTACCCGGGTTTCCCTTCTTTTCTTACCTGATAACTGCTTTTTGTTGGTATCATTGTTGTTGTTGTTGCAGTTTTTGGCCGAGGCTAAGTTTGAACCCACCACCTCTGGCATATGGGGCCGGTGCCCTACTCCTTGAGCCATACACGCCGCCTGATAATTGCTTCTTTTTTTCATCCTGGACAGCCAGAAAGTAAAATGCAGTTTCCTACATTCTCAGAGGGCATGTTTAGAGATCCACACTCTGTGGGGGAGAACTAGGCTGTCCAAGATAAAACTTTTACTAATATTCAGTTATGACTTTGATTAAAATGTAGACCTTCTTTTATATTTGCTGCCATTTGAAATTTTCATAATGTGCTTTCTTCTACATTGTTGCTAACTCCAAAACTCAAGCCAGTCTTCTTAGAAGAAGACACATGTGGCCTGTGCACACCCAGACGCACACCCACACTCAGTTCCCCTGTCCCCTCCTCTCACTATGCTAAGCTAAAGCCTGGCTGGCCCTGTTAGAATCAAATAGACCACATGGATACTCCAAGACGGTCTCCTTGGAGGAAAATTGAGAATTCATTCATTGACATTTCCCCAGGGAAAACTAAAGTGAAATTGTGCCTTTCTCAGACACTCACATGATTAAATTAATGTGAAATTAAAACCAAAATGAAATATTCCTCTGCATGTTAAAAGTAGTTCACTGGAGAAGTCCGTGTACAGCCAGCTACCTCTGCAGCACATTATTAAGCGATTTAAAAGATTAATTTTAACACAGATCGCAGCTTCAGCAGTTATTATGCCAGCGTTAAGCAAATAAGCAGACAGCCACAGAAAGAAACTGGTTGCAGGGCAGATGAGAGGAACCCAGCCATCTTGTCCCACCTCCGGCAGTACAATTTCATTCCTATTCCTTGCTTCGGTTTGCAGTGGGCCGTGAGTCTTTAATTCGTGAAATAATAGGAGAGGATCTTTTTCAGGAAGTGAGAGTCTGAGCTTGACAGACACAGAAGCTCATCTAGAATGACAACCAACAAGTTCCTAAACCACAAATATTCATTTCAACAATTTGCAATAATCTACATGTGCGTGCTGAAGCGTTCTAGACAGAGGGCTGGGCTGCAGGCTGGTCTTCTGCCTGGTAGCATTTTCCTCTAAAAACAGATCCATAATCAAATGCTAAGAAAATATACTCCCTAAACCCTGAAACAAAAATGTGAATGCAAACTACACCAGAGTAATGTTCGCTTTGGGCAGATATGTGTAAACCTAGTTTGCATATGGAAATCAAGATTGCTTTGCTTCCCTGCACAACATTATGCTAAAACGAAGGTTAACAATTTCTCTGACCCTGATCCACCAGCAGACAGGAGACTGTCAGTGACAATCAATGAATGACACAAGCTGGCCTGAAATGGGAGTGGAAGGCAGAAATAGAGGAGGAGGATGGAGGAACAAAGGATTTAGAGCAAAAGTAAGGGGGGGAGGGTAGAGCCAGGGTCAGCAAACTCTTTCTGCAAATGGATAGATAGACCAGAGTTTCAGCTCTGTGGGCCATGGGGGCTCTGTTACAACTACCCTCTCTGCTACTTATACCCCAGGTGTAAAACATGCCATTCACGATATGTAAGTGAATGGGTGTGGCCAATTGAACTATATTTATGGATAGATACTGAAGCTTAAATTTTAGATAATTTTCACATTTTCACATTTCATGAAATGCTATTCTCTCTTTTCTTTTTTGAGACAGCATCTCTCTCTGTTGTCCCAGGCTAAAGCGTCATGGCGTCAGCTTAGCTCACAGCAACCTCACACTCCTGGGTTCAAGTGTTCTCCTGCCTCAGCTTCCGGAGTAGCTGAGACTACAGGCACCTGCCAAAACACCCAGCTAATTTTTCCATTTTTGGTAGAGAACAGGTCTTGCTCTCGCTCAGACGGGTCTTGAACTCCTGACCTCAAGAAATCCTCCCACTTTGGCCTCCCAGAGTGCTAGGGTTACAGGCATGAGTCGCTGTGCCCAGCCGTGAATTTCTCCTTTCTGATGTCCTCATTTTTCTATCCATATAGCTTAAATTCCATGGATATTCATTTAAATCATCCCCTTCAATATATTCTTAACTGCCAGAACGCCCTCCATCACTTTGTCAGGTGAATGTTATTGTTATTAATGTCTCCATTTTACAGGTAAGAAAAGTGAAGTACAAGAAGGTGCCAGCCTAGATTCAAGCCCAGACCCCTGAGAGCCTCAACTGCGTCCTGCTTTATGAGGGTTCCGCCACCTGTTCTTTGCAGCAGTTGGTTTATCAGTGATTTCACTAAAGAGGTTCTAACCTGTGCTGCTCCAAAGTGTCCCCAAGACTGGTGCCTGCAGGGGACTCTTTGTCATTAGTCCGCGGCAAAGTAGGTTCCACAAGATATTCAGTGTTTAGAAACATAATTTAGCAGACTAATTTTATGGCTGTTGACTCTAGTAATAAAAACTGATGTTTGCATTGTATTTGCATTTTTTTAATAATTCATTTAATTGCATTTTATAGAAGTAACAATTCAGGATGGATTTGGATATTTAAAAAACAAACAAAAAAAACATCCTTTTTTCATGGCTAATTTGAAAAATACTAGTTTAAACAACCAAAAGAGCAAGTTTATTTATTCTACTGTGTCCTGGATTCTAGTTATATTAAAAGAGAAAATCTCTCCCTGAGTGATTATTGGGTCTATGAGCCAACCTGTTCAAATTAAATGACACAAATAACTTTAATTAATACAGAACTCGACCCAAAGCCTTTCAAAATAAAAACATTTTAAATATCTTTCCAATGATTTTCCTAATTTTTCGCATCTACCCTGTAATACGTCTTTTCACCTGGCTCTGTGAATTATTATCATTATGGAAATATTTTCAGTTCCATGAAAAATAAGAGTTTGACTTTTTTTCTCCCCTACACATTCCATATTTTTTTTTTCTAATTAAAACTTAAAACTACTGGCTGGGCAGTATGGCTCACTCCTGTAATCCTAGCACTCTGATTGGCCAAAGTGGGAGGATTTCTTGAGGTCAGGAGTTCAAGACAAGACTGAGCAAGAGAGAGACCTCATCTGTACTAAAAATGAAAAAATTAGCTGGGTGGGGCGGTGCCTGTGGCTCAGTGAGTAGGGCACTGGCCCCATATACCAAGAATGGCAGATTCAAACCCAGCCCTGGCCAAACTGCAACAAAAAATAGCTGGGCGTCGTGGCAGGCACCTGTAGTCCCTGCTACTCAGGAAGCTGAGGCAAGAGAATCACCTAAGCCCAGGAATTGGAGGTTGCTGTGAGCTGTGACAGCACAGTACTCTACTGAGTGTGATAAAGTGAGATTCTGTAAAAAAATAAAAAATAAATTACTTGGGCGTTTTGTCAGGTGCCTCTAGTCCCTACTCCTTGGGAGGCTGAGGCAGGAGGATCGCTCAGACCCAGGAGTTTGAGGTTGCTGTGAGCACTGTAGCCAGGGCAACAGAGCAAGACTGTGTGTCTCAAAAAAAACAAAACAAAAGAAAGAAGAAAAAAAGAAAAAAACTTAAAACTACTAATTAGATCTAATGGAAAGTACGTGGTCTTCTCTTGAGTTTTGCTTGCATTAGAGAGTTTCACACTTGAGTGTGCATCATACCACCTGGAGAGCTTATAAAAACAGACTCCTGGGCCCCAGCCTCAAAGATTCTGATTCACTAGGTGTGAGGTAGGGCCCACGAATTTGCCTTTCTATTATAACAAGCTCCCAGGTTGAGCTCGTATTGTAGATCCATCAACTATATTTTGAAAAGCACCAATGTAGCTAATACCCCAAACACCAGACTATTTGGGGAATTCAATTAAATTATTAATTCTTCCTATTTTTCTATGGCACGTATTTTTTAATATGATTTAACAATTTTAAAATGTTTTTAAACAGATTTGAATTAAAGCTCAAGATGTTTGAGGAAAGTCAGCTCTCGAAGATGACTGATGCTAAACATCACAGACTCTTGAGCAGACAGCATTTTGCACACGGTCGATGGTTCCTAAATGTGTGTAGAAAAGAAAGGAAGCCTGGAGGCACAGAGAGAACAGGGGGTCTCATCTGGTTCAATAAAACAATTATAAAGGGACCAACTGATATTTGGGATCCTTCATATTTTAATCTGTTCCAGCATAACTATGTAATAAAATGAAGCCATACTTTGCCAAATATTATTTTTCCAAGGATCCTCCTCACATCACAGAACGCTCAGATCCCAGCTGTAGTTCTGGGCTTTCCCACTCTCCATCCTCCCCGCTTTCTATGGATAGTCCCAACGAACACGTCACACACCTCCACCATCCTCCACTTCATCAAGGCTTCCTCCACAGGCTGCCTTTAAAACCAAACCAAATTACTACTAAGGAGCATTAACTTCCCCCAAAGGCTCATTCCTTTATCTCGGTCTTACATATTATTTACACAAACACATTTCATTTTTTAAAAATATTCTCTCCTCTGGTAACAATGATGTCGTAAATTATCTGCAAGGAAGAACCGGCTAAGAAATGTCATAGACACTCTACCTTCCTTGTTTCCTATACATTCTGGTGAGTAATGAATGTATTTTTATACACTGACAAGGGAGTTTCCTCCACTTCAATATTAACCTATCAGCTTCTGTAGAAATTGATGGGAACTCAGAAAAAAAAAAAAAAAAGCAACTCAAATGCCAATTTATGTTAAAGGGACTCCGGCGGGCGGGTGCTTTATGTGTGACAGTGGCAAAGCATCAGCATGCTTGGATATTGAGAAAAATCAATAGCAACTTCTACTCTCTCATGTTGTACGGGGCACGTGGTGTTGTTTGTTATCCCCAGGAGAAATTTCATTAAAAACAGCTTGCATGGCAGAAACATAAATAAATAGCTCTTCTTTCAGAGTTGGTTCATGTTTGATGCAGAAACAGGAAGAAGTGTATCTGTGGTGCCTTCTGCACAGACAAGCTTAAACATTTACCCCAACACGGGGCACCCATTATCAATCTCAGAATAGCAAAATTCCAGAACAAATAAATTAATTTTCCCTCCAGCTGGGCAACATTACTTAGGTAAATCATGAGTAGCTTGAAGGAATTCATTTCCCTCCAAGTTCTGGCAGTCAGTCCATGGGACTACAGGATTTTACTTTTTTAATTTTTTTGAGACAAGGTCTCACTTTGTCCCCCATGCTGGAGTATAGCGGCGTTATCATAGCTCACTGTAGCCTCACATTGGCAGATTTCTTTAAGTGTAAAATACCTCATTTACTAGGACAGCTGGCACAAATACTGTGGGTTTTCTACATAACCTGATGGAAATAGTCCCAAACCCACTGGGGGAGGGGATCAGAGACACATGAAAACAAACTGTCCCCAACACCCCTCCCCATTGGTATGGGACTGTTTAAAGTTCTCCTGGTAACTGGTTTTACTCAGAGGTAAAATCCCCAATACCTTCTCTGAGGAACAACCCTAAGTCTGAGTGTTTCATCTCAATCTGTGCGCTTCCGTCACGTACAATGTGAATGTCACATGTTGTCACCACTCAGCTTCTAGTTGTTCGGCTGTACGTAGAAAGGCTCGTGTGTGTGCCTTCACAAGTTTCTCAAATGAGCATGATGAGAACAAACGTGACTTCACTCAAGTTTTCATGTTTGGCGATTTGTGGGGAGGGGGGTTTTCACTTTATTTTCTGAAATTGTCATGTCTTCTGTTTGATGCCATTCAGGTGACACCCTCTACTATTCTAGGATCTTCCAACAGTGTCTGAGGAAGTTTCATTTCACCAGTTCCATACCAATGATGAAGCATTAGACACTAGCCTGTCATTAAGAGTGTGATTTGGCCTCTAATTCAATCTCTAATAACAGACATCCTCTCTGGCAATCTCCCTGTAGATGAGCCGAAGTCTCCTGGATTAGTCCAGTGCATTAATTTATTGTTATAAAATATGTATTAATATAAACTACCAGTGGGTATCTTTAATCCCTATGTTACTTGATAATATAAAAATATATTACTCAGATTATATTATCTGAAGTTACATCCGACTTGTTATTCATTTAAAATACCTTTTACAATCCTTCAGCAAACTGTGCATGTCCACGCAACTAAATAAACATTGAATTTATGCTAATTCAGGGTCAACTTAACAGACGGCCACCGACCAACCATCTGTGTCATCGTTCCTCCTGACACCTGTGAATTACAAACTTGACCAATGTTTCCAGCAATGAATCTAAGAGGTTACTTATTCATATTTTACTGTCTATAAATGTTACAGAAGAGTAAATTGAGGCCTGGAGAATTTAACTAATTTACACAACGGAACGATAGTTGCAAGAATTATGACCGAGTCCTTTTTCTCATTCTACATATTTGACAAAGTGAGGAACTCTATGCAATACTCAGCCAGAGTCCAGATAGGTGGCGGGTGGGAGGGAAGGGGAAGTGAATTCCAGTACCAGAAACAGAGGAGAAATATATATACATGCACATATATACATATATATGTGTGTGTGCACATATGTGAAATTATATATGTATACAAATGTAATAAAATTGTAAATTATATTTAACATATGTGGAAGGAATATATATAATTATTAATAGCATGCAACAACATATAAGAAAAAAGTATGGAGAAAAATAATCATGCATATTTCAAAAGAATATAGAAAGTGGTAAGAAATTCACATTCTATATGAGAATAAGGCAAAAATGTTCCCTAAAGGGAGGGGGTGGAAAACTAAGAGGGAGAAATTATTTATATATTGGGCACATTGATACAATAACCTTTAGATTTTTTAAAAATTGAACTCTGTTTTTCTTTTCACTGCAAAACAGTATGTGTCCCAGAGTAAGTACTCAATAAATGTTTGTTGAATTGAATTTGAATTACTTTAGTTTGGCAAGATGATTTCTCTTTCATAGTGCTCAGAGGGAAAAATCATTAAATGGATTTTTATCACGCCTTTCATAAACGTCTTCATAGCATTGCCTAGTTGATATTGTCCTTTGCGGGGGGGTTATGTTTTGCTTCTATGTTTTGCAGCCCCTTCTCTGCTCGGGTACGAACACTGCAAGTAAGAAAGACTCGCCAAGGCCCTGCTGTCAGACGTCAAAGGCCTCAACAAATACATCCAGTGTTTTGGATCCAACCAGCTTCTTCAAAGAGCTAGTTGAACCCTGGTCTTTGTATAATGTTGCAAATGTTCCATTTCGCCCGCCCCAGGGAGAAAAGAATGGAGTTCCACGGTGCAAAAGCCTTACTACACATCATTAGACCTCAGAGAAATCTGTCTACCTCCAATTGGAGAACCCACTGCAATCGGACCTTTCGATGATGGGTGGGCATAAAGATTCACAGAGGATCCTATCAGCCTTTAGAATTGTTTTCAATACAGTGTTGTTCCTTGAAAAGTTTTTATCAGTAAGTCCTTCATGAACTCACCACTTTTCTCAGTAAGGATTGGTGTCTCAAAAGACTTTGAATATAGCTTAGAACTCATTCTCGCCCACATTTCACAAAATTATACTAAGCAGAAGAATTTTATGTTTGGAAGAAATTTTATTCAGCTCTTTTATTCTTCAGACTTGTCACAAGATTAGGGTGGTCAAAGGGCCACTGACCTGACCTAGGATAAGTTTCTGTTTCTTTCAATGCATACTATTCTTGTCCTTTGCCAAACACATGTGCTGCATAAGTAAAGTTTAGAATGGGTCAGAGAAACCATCTGGTCTCACCTTCTAAATTTACCAATGAGAAAATTTAGGCTCGAAGAGATTAAAACCCTCTCCTGAGTAAAAAAGCCAAAATGGGAAATGAAATGTAATGGCTCCCAGATGGTTCATTCTTCTGCTATAACATGTTATTCTTCTGTGCTGTTGTTTAACTTTTTACTTACCTGTCTAATCTTGCTAACTAGATTCTCTTTAGGCTAGTTCCAAAACTATCTGAACAATATCATGTCTGTTCTAGTTGGAAGCAGAAGCTAAATAAGATACCTCCTCTTGTCTAGAAAATGCTATGATTTTATAGTACCTGTGATGGTTAATTTTGCATGTCAACTTGACTGAGCCTTAGTATACCCAAAGAGCTGGTTGAACATTATTTCTGGGTACATCTGTGTGGATGTTTCCAGAACAGATTTCCACTTAAAAGGGTGGACTGCAAAGCAGATAGCCCTTTCCAATATGGTGGACATCATTCAATCCATCGAGGACCTAAATAGAACCCAGAAAATGATGGCAAAAGATTGGATTTCTTCTCTGCCTGACTGCTTGAGCTGGAACACTGGTCTACAGCTCTTAGCAGCCCCGTCCTCAAACCTACTACACCTGTCCAAGCTTCTTAGGTCTTCAGATTGCAATCAGCTGACCCTGGGTCTTCTCAGCTTCCATAAACCCTTATACTAAACCTCTTTTTACATCTGTGTTCTGTTTCTCTAGAGAGCCCTGACTAATAGAGGACTCATAAATGTTCATTCATACATTCATTTGCCAAATACATACTGAGTGTACCCATTTTGTGCAAAGCAGTATTTAAGGCATAACAGCAAATAAAATATGAAAATGCTTACTGCCATAGAAATTATATGTAATTGGGAGAAGAGCCAGGAAAAATTAATATGAAAAAAATACATACCAGTTTGGGGAAAGTGCTACAAAAATAAATGAAGGATGCAGGGGACAAGCAGTGATGAGACACTGTCACTGATGGGCCAGAAAGTTCTTTCTGAGAAAGTGACTTTTAAGCCAAGACCTGAAATAATTAAGACCAATCCAACTGCTTGTCTCATTCCCCTGGGCCTTGTCAGGAGGACCGAGAGCTGGATATGAAGAGGGGTGACTTTGGGGAGTTATAAAAAATTAGACTCCTTTGATTGCCTTCTAGGTTTTTTCTTTCTTTGTTATCATTGAGGTGATATTTACATAACATTGAATTAACTATTTTAAAACAATGTTGTGCAACCACCACCTCTCCCTAGTTCTAGAACATTTTCATTATTTAGAAAGAAAACCACATACTCCTTAGCAGTCCACCCCTATGCTGGCCCTTGACAGCTATCAACCTGTTTTCTCTTTCTGTAGATTTACCTATTCTGGATGTTTAGTGTAAGTCAAATCATGCAATGGCAGCCTTTGGTGTTCACCTCCTTTCATTTCGCAAGTTCTCAGAGTTCACCCCCATTTTGGCTGTATCAGTACGTCAGCCTCCTCTATGGCTGAATAATATCCCATTGCTTGGAAAACCAAAAACTACTTTTGCATTCATCAACTGATGGACACCGTGTTGTTGCTATCTTTTGGCTATTGGGAATAATTCTTCTATGAAAATTTGTGTGCAAGAATTTGAGTACTGGTTTTCAAGCTTATTTTTTCTAATGACACTTCTGAGTCTGTTTACAATTCATACTTGAAACTTTGAAAAAAATGTTTTAAAGGACCCCACAGTGATGAAGGATCAAATATATTTAAGCCCCTAATCAAGGGTCCTTAAACTTTTTAAACAGGGGCCAGTTCACTGTCCCTCAGACCGTTGGAGAGCCGGACTATAGTTTAAAAAAAAAAAAAAAAAAAACTATGAACAAATTCCTATGCACACTGCACATATCTTATTTTGAAGTAAAAAGCAAAACGGGAACAAATACAATCACACAGCCTCATGTGGCCCGCAGGCCGTAGTTTGAGGACCCCTGCAAGAGGCCCTCAATAGTTGGTATCATTATCACAGCACTAAAGACCATATAGCTGGACCCAAACTTCATAGAAAATTGTTTCTATCTGGAAAGCAGGAGTCTCTTACTGAGTGTCCCGTAGCCTGTCCCCTCCAATTCTTCATCGACCTCATACACTCCCCAGGAGTGGAAGAAATTGGCTGGAAGTCTTTCTCAGTGTCATTGCCATTTATCTGCCATACTGGAAAAGAATCTCTAGTCCTCAAATTTGCCAATGGATTTTCTCTGGGTTTGGCCCTAAGTTACACAAACCTTGTTAAAAGCAAATAGAAAGAGAGCATTGTCTTTCTGACTGTGTAACTTGGCATATTAAAGGAATCTCTAATTTATTTATCTAACACGTAACTGCTGACATCACTGCCTGAAGTGATTATCAAGCCAGTCTGATCCCAGCTTGTTCTCCACCCAAAGTCAACAATATTTAAAGGAATTGTGACAACAAAAATTTCATTTTTATCAAGAGCCAAATATCTGTTCAAATAATCACTCAGTGATCATTTGAAGTGTTTGGTTACAAGGGATGAACCGAGCGAAACTTTAGGAGGTCTTCAGATAGTCCTAGACTTGCTATGACTTTTTATAAGACCTCCAAGAGTGTAGCCTAGAGATGATTGTACTTGCCCATTATATAGAGATTTTTTTCTGATCCTATATGCAAGACTTATCCTATATTTATGTTTACCTTCTCCAGGTTAATTCACTTAAAATGGTTGTGAGTTCTATAAGTCATTGCTTAACACCATATTTGGCCTTTCAGTACCAATTATGCCCTTTTAAAAAAATTTATAAATTCCTTTATTGTACTGCTGATCATGTTGGTGAGAGAGAATTGTGGTAACTGGATTAATTCTGCCATTTGTTGTTCCTGCCAAATGCCAATTTAATATTCTTACACAAGTGGCAGTTTTAAGGGAGATGTGTTATCTTCCTCAACCAAACAAAACATTTCTCCTTACAACAAACAAGAGCCTTATTAATGTGTTTGCCATCAGGGCTCCTCCAATTGCAGAAACTAATTCAAGCTCTGTTTTTAGAGGTGGTACAGCCGCACCTTCTCAAAGTATCATCTTGAAGTTGGATGGAAACCTTTAGAAAACTCCCAAATGATACAAGAGAAACAAGGCCAGGAGTGATCTTCACTATCTCAAAGCTGGGGGACCCAGCTGAGTTACCCTCATAGGTTAGGTCAAACTCCAGAGAAAACAAATACTATTAGAAACATTTCCCTATAAGGAAAACATTTCCCAACCTTGCAGCCTTGCTATTCTTGACTTGGTACACAGTACCATGCAAACAAACAGGCCATCTGCCCTGTATTGACCTGTGATGCTGCAATCTCAACCCTCCCCTAAAAGGTCGGTAAGGGCAAGGCTTTGTATCACTGGTGCCTGGTAATTAATGTCGTGGTGTCAAGTGGAGGTGGAAATGAATGGGTACTCAATTCATGTGAGCTTTTCAGCAAGTAATTTTAATATATCTCCCTTTCTAGAACTTGAAAACTCAAGGAACAAGTAGTTGATACTATCATCAAAACTAAATTATTTCAATCTTTTCTATTATATTTGCAAATATTGAATAGGTTGTTCTGGTTGGGGGAGGGGGATGATCTATCATTTTGTGGGAATAAAAGCCATTTTCATTTCTTTCAAATCTTTTCTTGTGTCTGTCATCTCTACTTAGCAATAAATTGTTCCAGGAAAGAGACTGCAATAGTCCCCCCTTATCCTTATCCAAGGTTTCACTTTCCAAGGTTTTAGTAACCTGCAGTCAATCGCAGATGGAAAATTCCAGAAATAAATAACTCATAAGTTTAAAGTGTACAGCATTCTAAGTAACATGAACAAATCTCATGCCATCTTGCTCCATCCTACCGAGAACATGAATCATCTCTTTGTCCTTCACCTCCGTACTGCCTGGATCCATCCAAAAGGTAGGGCTGTACCATGTCTAAAAACAGAGCATAAATTAGTTTCTGCAAGTGCCGGAGCCCTGACGGCAAACACATTAATAAGGATCTTGTTTGTAGTAAGGAGAAATGTTTTATTTGGTTAAGGAAGATAACACATCTCCCTTAAAACTGCCACTTGAATAAGATTATTAAATTGGCATTTGGCAGGAACAACAAATTACAGAATTAATCCAGTTACCCAATTCTCTCTCACCAACATAATCAGTAGTGCAATAAATGAATTTAGTAGAAATGTTTTAAAAGGTATAATTGATATTGGAAGTCTAAATATGGCTCCTTAGTCACGTAGCTGTCCCAGTGATCAGATTGGAAAAAAAAATAGCACATATAGGGTTGGCTGCCATTCATGGGCTCAGACATCCACTGTAAGTCTTGGGATACATCCTAGGCTGATTGTGGGAGACTGCTCTATATCTTACATATTTATATAACCATACTATCTGGTATAATGCCTAGTTCCATAGTAACTTCTAGACCTGTTCTCTTGTTGTTAAGCTGAATTTTTTTTTTTTTTTTTTTTTTTTAAGACAGAGTCTCAAACTGTTGCCCTGGGTAGAGTGCCGTGGCATCATGGTTCATAGCAACCTCCAACTCGGGCTCAAGTGATCCTCTTGCCTCAGATTTTCTATTTTTAGTAGAGATAAGGTCTCACTTTTGTTCAGGCTGGTCTCAAATTGGTGAGTTCAAGCAATTCACCTACCTTGGCCTCCCAGAGTGCTAGGATTACAGGCATGAGCCACTTCACCTGGCCATTAAGCTGAATCTTTAAGGAGTTAATAATGAAATAAATAAGTAGGGTGGGATGGGGGCTCCACTATGAAAAGTAATTCAGACTGAGTGTTTTGTACAAAGGGCACTGGGTCCTCTGGAGTCTTCTGCTGTGGGCACTCTCTCCCACCCAGCATAAGTGGAAGAGGAAGGAGATTTTCACTATCTCAATTTAGAAAGATTGAAAATCTTCTCCAAGTCCTGTCCCCTGCCTCTTCTGTGCAAATTCAGAGTAACATTGTGCCTGTATTGATTTTTTTCCATGGAATGGAGACCTTGCAGTATAATTCCAGTGGTTTCCCTTGAAATAAAAATCACCTTTCCTCAAGTGCAGAGGATCTGCTGAAAATCTCTGAGCTTTGGGTTAGGATTTTTAGGTTAGGATTTTCAAGGTGCCAACCCACCCCTTCATCCATTCTCAGCTTAGTATCTTGGACCTGTTTTGATGCAGCCCAACCCCTCTGGGTCTACAGAGGAGGGCGCAGGCCCTTCCCACATCACAGGCCCCAGGAAAGGAAGGAGGGGCAGAGCTCCTTTGGGGATGTGCTGCTAGTGTTTCTCTAAGTTGAAAGATGGTTTTTCCAAAAGTTGTGGTATACAAAGAATACTGAGGGAGAAAGCAAAGAGAAAGGAAAGAAAGGGGGGGGGGGTCATAGGTCTGATGTTCACCCAACTCTTACAAGCACAGCAAAGCAAGAGGTTTTATTTCTATTTTACTAATGAGGAAACTGAGTTTCAGAAAAGTCATTTGCTTCAAACCTCACAGAGCAGTAGAGACCTGAACTCATATTTTCTCATTTCTGTTCCTGTGGTCTTTCTGCTGTAGATATAAGAGCATCTTTCTTCATTTTACTTAATTCTGACAACCTAAAATTTCTGAGAAAGATTTATTGGCATACAGATGAAACGGAAGCTCCTCATACAGGAAATGGTGAAACAAATCATACCACATAGTCCCTAAAACCGTGAGACAGTTGACATGCCCCATACGGCACGATCTCCAAGATATGTCATTGAGTTGCAAAGTAACAACCTGCAGAGTATCCACTTAAGGTTCCCAAGGGTGAAGACAGCTCAACCAAGGGAGGGAAAGAGTTTTGCCTCCATGGTGCCTCGCTGGAACCTGCCACAGCTCTTCTGCCTGCCCTCCAACCCTGCCAGGCTTCCCAGCTATGAAAACCCCTTTGTATTGTTTCTGGAGCAGCTTTCTGCAAGAGTCTGCTGTTATCCCCAGAATGAAAAGAACTTCTACATCAAGCAATTCACTCCATGTAGATAGATATAGGTTAGTAACAAGAAAGAGGACTCCTTAGCAATAAGATCTTGCTTCACACAAGAAGTTTAGCATTGGAAGATGGAGCAGAGAAAAGTAACAGATTTCAGTGGAGACTGGAAGTCCAGAGCTGAAGCTTGGGTTTCAGTATTTAAGAAGTGGCCTTGCCAGTGGCGACTAAAGGCTGTGGCTCAAACTACCAATTGGCTGTTCAGCTAAGAGCTCAGCCAATTTGCTTTGGAGTGACGGTGAATTCTTCAAAATATCCCAACGTGCAAGGTGAGTAAAGAAGTGAGGATGTGAGGCTGAGAAGGGTCCAAGGAGGAGAGGTTACAGTCTGTCAACAGTGAGTGCAGACTCCCACGTGCTAGGTGGTGTGCCTCACAGCAGTGCAGAGAGTCAGCAGAATGGTCTGGGGTTTGACACCCAGCAACGAGGTGTTGTGGGTTCCTCCCCTCCCACCCTGTTGATACATTTAAACTACACTGGTATAAAGCTTATGCCACAAAGCCTGTTCAGAGCTGATAAAAGATCCCAAAATGATTTCTACCTGGGAGAGTTTTATTACCCAAGACTAAATTTGGAGTTCTTAAGGCATGCATCAAAGGTGATAAAAGACATTTTTATCAGCAGAAATGACTCTTCTAGTTTTTACTGAAGTCAAGAACTTTGCAAAGGGGTTCATATAAAATTGACAAATTTACCAGTAGAAACTGTTGATAAGACCATATCATGTTGCACACGATAAATATACGCAATTCTTATTAATTTTTAAGATAAATAAATTTTTTAAAAAAGAAAGTTGACATACCAAACAAAAACGTTATAAAATGTTTTTCACCACCAACATAATCCATTTCCACTTTCCTATTTCCATGATTTGATTAAAATGCATGTTTGACCTACTGCGGACATGACTATAATACCTTATGCTTAATCAGAATTCTATTTCTTCCTTCCTAAATTTTCCCCTAGGCTACATTTTAATAGTTTAGAGCAGTTTATAATCACTGAAGAATACTAACTAGAGCTTTATTTTGTTCTATTATGAATTCAAGTTTTTAAGAATGAATTATGTATGATAAGCTTTCCTTCCCGCTGAAGTGCCATTTATAACTAGTGTATATAATTCTTTTGAGAAATGTATTGCTATCCAGGGTTTTTATTACAATATACTATTATTATTATATAACATGCTTCTACTATCCAGTCTTTTGTAATCTAGCTTGATGTTGTGTCTTAATACACATCTTTGTCCTTAACACACATCTTTGTCCTTGATACATATTTGACTAGACACAGGTCAGGAATGAGATGGAGTGAATTTCAAAGGTACACAATGCTGAGGTGACAGACTCCAACCCATGGGACAGATTTCTCGCGCAAAGTGTCTAGTTTGGCCCACACAGCTTAAAGTACTACATTAACCGACATAAGGAAGTTCAGAAACTTCATGTAAAAATTCAAACTGGGGGCTTCTCTGGAGAAGGCAGCTCTGGGCAGTCCTGCATTCGCTTACAGAACAGCATCCTGCAAAGTAAGCAGCGGCGGGCCTCGCCTGGCTGCTGGGCCCCTGCGCTGGGCTTGCAGCATCTTTAGGGGATGCGGAGGGGGCCGGGGCAGAGTCCGAGCTGCTGATTGGAGGAGGCTGGCGGGGAAGGCGGAGTCACAGGGGCCAGTCTGCACTGGCGTAGCTTGTGTGCAGCACAATGTTATAATTTGATGTAAGAACTTGTTACGGCTTCACGTGGCACCAGAGCGTTCTGCTTCAGGTCAAAAACTGCTCAGGGCTTTGCCCTGGTGTCTGAGGGCCTGAAGAAGATCAAAAGGGAAGGCACTCCTCAGAACAGCACGACCCAGGAGCACAAGGAGTGTCCGGCAGGTGCAGTGAAAAGAAACTGAGCCGTGGATGATCTTCAGCATAATTAGAGGTTGTCTTTGTGATTCGCCATCTTCATGCAGTCAGACATTGTACTGTGCACCACAGCACAGGGGTGCTGTCAAGAGTTCCTGCAACACGTGGCACCTCTTGCCCAGGCTTGACGGACTGGGGCCGGCCCCGCAGGCTCCATCGCTGCCTGAGCGGTTCTGTCTCCTCTCTCCACACACAACCATGACTGCGTAATCAGCTCAGGGTCTTCCTCGTCCACACACTTATTTACAGTCTGTTGTCTAAGTGAGCAAGTGAGCACTTCTGGAGAGCAGCACCAAGGCTTCACGGCAGGACTTGCTTTGTTTTTTGTTTCTGGTTTTCTTTGGCTTGTTTCCGGGTTCACATATTATGCGTTTCCAGAAGCCTGACCCCACTCCCAGCCTGTCTCCAAGATTAAGAAGCAGAGCTGAGGCATCCACAGTCTTCACAAAATCATTTACCATAGTTCACTGGTAACTTAAACAAATATTTGTATGTTTTTTTTTGTTTGTTTTGTTTTTTGGTATTTCTTTAAAACAAAAAACTAAATTTTGCTGCTGGAAAAGTGCGTGGCAGTAGCTAACAAAGTTCTTCAGCATAACTTTAGGATTTGAACTCCAAATGTCTACCTACCAAGGAGGCTTCCCCATTGTATGAGTGATCCAAGGTAGCCCATGTATTTTCCTTAAACACTGGGCCACTTTATAATAAAAACAACTTGGGTGGGTGGCGCCTATGGCTCAAAGGAGTAGGGTGCTGGCCCCATATGCTAGAGGTGGCAGGCTCAAAACCAGGCCCGGCCAAAAAAAACCAAACAAACAAAAAAAAACTTCAGAAGGTGCAATCCTATTCATATTCTTAGTTCTACTCTGTTCTGTGGGAAAAATTGTAAATGGGTTCTTCCACAAGCTACCATTAGCATTGCAATAGTTTTTAGACTTTGCCAATGCAGAAGGCCAGGGAAGAGAGTGGTGCCAGCAAGGTCCCCTCTTCCTGTGTTTTGTGATTGATCAATCCTTTGACATGACTTCTGGCTTCTCATGGTAACTGTGCAAGCCTTTTATGTGTTCATTGGCTTTCTACCTACTTATGTGCACATACCTACCCGTGCAAACATACATACACAGATGTGCCCTCCACCGTCACTTGCCTGCCCACATATAAACTGGATCTAAAGTACAGTTCTGAATCTGCCCTGTCTTGGTCCTGTTTCTCCTCCTGCCTCCTATCCCTAGTAAATATGGCGATATCAACTATGCCCTGATTTGATTGGACCCATTATCTATAAATACATAGTAACAGCCCCTCCCAAACCATATTAGTACCCCTCCAGGAATGCTGCCAATTCATAGGTCTGATTAGCTAGACAAACAGGGCAGGGAACTCCAGCCCAAAAAGTAGTCTTTTGTTCTAAATTATGATTTTTGCCAGTGAAAGTAGCAAATAGAATTTATGAAATGCAAAAGCATAATTTCTCAAAGCAGTAATTTGGTAGCATCTTCTTATTCTGAAGAATGTAGCTATCTTGAACATAGGGATAAGGGGGGAAATACGGCATTGGTCTAGGAAAATCCAGGAGATTATTAATTCAGAAAGTATGCCCACCATTATACTCATCTTGCTGGCTAAGGGTGCACCAAGCGTGTTTATGCCTGGTGCCCCCTGCAGTGATTCAAGCAAAAGAAAGATTACTTTTGTTTTGTTTTGTTTTGTTTTCTCATTTTCTAACTTTTTATTTATTAATTTTTCCCATGGGGCACCATATGAAAGATTACTTTTGAATAAAATAGATATTCGATCAAGAACAGAAATAATTTTAAGCCAGATTTAAACTAAGACACTAGCCGTAAATCCAGAGAAAGTCAGAGTACTAGAAAATAGCAACATAAAAGTATTTGGATTCTGCCAAATATCTATTTGAAATTGAGATTTCCATATAGCTAAATAAATAAATAGCAAAAATGTAAGCATCACTTACCAAGGACCTGGCACAATTAACCCTGTTTGTTCTCACAAGAGTCCCACAGGGTTGGTACTGTTACCATTTTACAGATGTGGCTGAGGGTAAGTAACTCAGTCAGAATCATCAATGGTGAGTGACTTCAAATTCGGTGAGTGACCCCCAAGTCTGTTTTCAACCACTGTAACACCTGCTTACCTGGCACCCATGAGCAGGACCGACACATCATCACTTTTTACCTAATGAGGGAGTTATTTTGTGAGGACTTTAAAATATTAAAATGTGGTATGTAGTTCTGTATTAAAGCTCCTCTGAGAAACAGAAAACCAATCTGTATTAAAGCTTCTCTGAGAAACAGAAAACCAATCAGATACACATACACACACATATATTCTATTACATCTATGCACACACGCCATAGGATGTATGCATGCGTTCACACACCACATAACAATGTATTGGTCAATGACTGACTGCATGTACTCTGGGGATTCCATGAGGTTGTATTGGGGCATGGTAGAACCCTGATATGTGTCAGTCAGTATGGCACTGTAAATCAAGCAGGAGATGTGATTAATATTTAGTAATGGTGCTGGGACATTTGGCTTTCCAGGAGAAAAATAATTAAAAAAATAAAAACATCTGGATAAATTAAAATATATATATATATATATATATAATATATAGCATCTAGGTGTGTGTAAATATACACTATGATGTTTGCACAAGAATAAAATGGCTACGGATGCATTTTTCAGAAAGTCTTTTCATCATTAAGGGACACAAGACTATATATATGCACCTATACAGACATATTAATAAATATATACACATAACACAGAAAGTTATTATACAAATTAGCTACATAATTACAGAAGCCAAGAAGTCCCATGATCTGCCATCTGCAAGGCAGGTGATGCAGAAAAGTAAGTGATGTAATTCAGTACAAATCCAAAGGCCTGAGATCCAGGAGTGTGGATGTCGGAGGGCACACCATGGGTGTCCCAGCTAAAACTGAGCCAAGTTCACCACCCTCTGCTTTTTAGTTCTGGGCAGGACTTCCAGATTGGGTGCTGCCCACGCACGTGAAGGTGACTGCCTGCTTTACTCAGTTCACCAGTTTAAATGCCCACCTCTTCCAGAAATATTCTCTCAGACAAACCTAGAAATAATGTTTCACCAGCTATCTGGGTATCCTTTGGCTTGGTCAAGTTGACACACAAAAGGAAACACCACAGGTAATTTTCTTAAACACAGTTCTGGACTTTTCTTCAAGGCTTTATATTTTACCTTCAAGCCAGTTTACCACCTCTGGAATATGTGTATAAACGCAAGAGGTAAGTCTTTGGGATAGGCCTTATTATCAGGCAAAAAAGATAGTCATCCTAACAATAGGATTTGAGGATGTCCACTTCCAAAAATCAATCTCTCTCTCTCTCTCATCCTATGATGACACTGCCTTAAATTGCACAAGCAGAAAAGTTGTGGGAATCGCCAAATATTCACAGTTCAACATAAATGTGTCTTCAGATGGATTTTTCCCATCCCAATTATTCTGCAGCAAAAGACGCTGGCAAAATGGGATATTACACAGCAGTGTCATAGCAAAGATGATGTTTTAATTACCTCTTCACCCTATTGGTGAGGGAAAGATTTCTGCCTGAGAGTTACAAAGATGGCCGTAATTTTTTTAAAGAAACTAACAGTATCTAAAAGCATCTAAAATCAAATATTTTTGTAAGATGAGCTGTCAACCCCCAATGATAGTTCCATGATTAAACTTCTATTTCACAAACCTCTATTTTTCCTGACAGTGAGCATAGCAGATGATCAAACACATGTGCTCTGTAATCATTTCTAGAGATGTTTAATGGTACGTGAAGAAGACAAGCTTTATGTCTCACAGAGGTAAGGGCTCAGGATTTTGTCCAAAAATCAGGCAAAGAAATCTTTCTCAAAACTTCCTATAATGTCTTCATCTCAAAATTTTAGGACATGGCTCTTTCTCCGCATGACAGAATCATAGAACCCCAGAAACACCAGGACCATCCATCTTCCTAGAGCCCATGTCTCATCTCAGGATGTCGTCAGGCAGGGTGGGATTCACTGAGATGGAAAGATCAGCAGGTGGGGCCACAAACAAATACCCTTAAATATGGAGCCTCAAATAGCACCCTGACTTTTGCCATTTCAGAGATACAGCCAAGTCTTGCAGCAAAACTCAGAGAACTTAGTTTATTTTGACAAGCCAAAGCAAGGGGTCGCAGTGGCTGGATGCTTAAGGTGGAATGACAATCACAGAATCATCTGTACAGGTGACGGGGAAGCAGGGGATCTAGAAACAGGTAACAGTCAGAGATTCTGTAGGCAGCCTCGGCAGAGACTAGAGAACCTGTGTTGGCCAATGGCTGGAACGCTGTCACTGGCAATGGGCATAGGACAAGGACTCCTAATCCAGAAGAAGACAGAAAAGATCTAGGTGGGGCATCAGTTCTGGAAGAGTATCGTTTAGGAGAACATAAGTTCTGGAATATGTTTCTTATCCTCTTACCCTAAGTGGGGGAAATGCAGACAAAGCCTCAGGGGAAAGGCCATTGTGACATTATTAACTTCAGTGTTGAATGAAGGCTTCCAAAGTCCCCAAACCCTCTGAGATCAGGAATGATCTGCTGTTTAGAAAACAAAGATAACATTGTGGAGGGCACCTGTGGTCCCAGCTACTTGGGAGCCTGAGGCAAGAGAATTGCTTAAGCCCAAGTGTTTGAGGTTGCTGTGAGCTGTGACGCTACAGCACTCTACCAAGGGGCAACATAATGGGACTCTGTCTCAAAAAACAGAAAATATATGTCATAGATAGGCATCTAATTTCTTCCAGATGGGTACTTAAAAAGTGATTTCTAAGCTTTATGCTTTGTTGCGTATACTTAAATGATGCTAGGCCGAAGTAGTGAAATGCTGAGTGGATATTACCTGGTCTCCTACAAGGGACAGTTAAAGGGTAGCTTTTGTATCTTTAAGTACTTTAGCGTTGTTGTTTCCTTTTTCCCGAAGAACTGTCTGATCATTCCCCACAACCCTGCCATGTTCACTGAGGACTAAAGTAGAAACAGCCTTAAATTAAGGCTGTACAACTTTGACTAGCACATAAGGGAAAACTTACAGAATGCTGGGGTGGGCATGAGTCGGTCTCTGAGCGACCTTTTTCAAAGGGAATAATGCTAATATAATCCCTGCTTTCAAAGAAGAACTATGGATTCAGAGCAAAACCCACCAGGTGGGTTTAGATGTCTGGATCTGGAAGATATAGGTCTATGTCCTGAGTCTCTTGCTAGGTTTCGGGTTTTATGCTTTATAGCAAATTGTCATTTAATCCTGGTGACAGTCCTGTGAGTTGAGTCAGATTATTGTTCCCATTTTACAGATAAGGAGTGTATACAGTACAGAGGCTTAAGTAACTTGTCCAAGGTCAAGGAGTCGGTAAGGTTTCAGAACCAAACTGGAATCCCTTTAATTCCGTAACCCAGAAAATGCTTACGTAGGCAGGTTGTGCAGCATTTAGGAAATGCTGCCCTTCTGAAACAGAACTGCTGTAGTAGAATCTTAGAATCTCCTATTTTTATTTTATTTTTTTAATTTTTGAGACAGAGTCTCACTCTGTTGCCCAGGCTGAAGTGTCATGGCATCAGTCTGCTTACAGCAACCTCAAGCTCCTGGGTTCAAGGAATCCCCCTGCCTCAGCCTCCTGAGTAGCTGGGACTACAAGGTACCCAGCATAACACCTGGTTAATTTTTTTCTATTTTTAGTAGAAAAATAGGGGGTCTCATTCTTGCTCAGGCTGGTCTCAAAGTTCAAGGGATCCTCCCAGAGTGCTAGGATTAGAGGTGTGAGCCACTGCACACAGCTCTATTTTTTTTTTTTTTTAAGAGACAGGGTCTTGCTCTGTCATTCAGACTAAATTGCGGTGGCAGGATTATAGCTCCCTGCAGCCTAGAGCTCCTGGACTCCAATGATCCTCCTGCCTCAGCCTTCCCAGTAGCTGGGACTACAGGCGCAGTCACTACACCTAGCTATTTTTTTTTTTTTTTAACTTTTTGTAGAGATAAGGCCTTGCTTTCTGTCTTCCCCAGGCAAATCTCAAATTCCTGGCCTTAAGAGATCCTTCCACCTTGGCCTCCCTAAATGCTGGGATTACAGGAAAAGTGTCACTGCACTCAGTCAAGACCCTTTTTTAATAAGCACTCTAGATCATAGCTATTTCAAATTACCTTAGATGCTAAGCACAGCCTCGTTTAATCTCCCTGTCATTCTTATAGATAAATGAGGGGAGAAGAGAGATGATAAGAAAAGTGCAAATAAATCCCAAGTAAATTATATTCCTTCTTCCTGAACAAATGAAGAATGAGGACTGTGTAAAGTTAGAAAAACCAGTACACACAAAATGTATTTTAGAACCATGCAGAAGCAAAGTGTTTTTGTGCTTGAGTGTGATATTGTTATGTTACAGAATTACATGCAAAATTACATACAGAAATGGCACAAATAATACCCCCTTTTGTATGAGCCGTAATCTATAGAAATCTTTTATTACAAAACGTAAGCACGTAATTCTTACAGTGAAAACTATCTCTGTAGAAAATAACTAGATAACAACAACAAAAAAGTAGGAGTGGGGAATTGGATGCAAGAGACAAAATGTCAAGCAAACAGAACTTAGAGGAAATAAATAAAAGACCAAAAAAACGTTGCAATGAAGTTCTGACTCCCATGAGAAATGTAAGCAACGTTTTTGAAATACTCTAGTTTATCTTCTAATTGTATTAGTTTGGGTTTTGTTGTTTTTACTATTTTGTGTGTGTGTGTTTTGTTTTGAAAAGGTAGTTTTCTCTGAATGTCAAGGCAATTTCAGCTCCTGAAAGAGGCAGGCAGCTGAATAGATAGCAAGCAAAAATATAGTCTCCATTATTCTCAGCTCAAAAAAAAAAAAAAAAAAAAAAAAAAGGAAAAAGAAACCCTCTGGGGAATTTGCATAGTAGTCAGACTTGGGTGAGCTGCAGTGGGTGGTTCCGGCTGGGGGTTCCTTCTGTTCTTAGACGTCTGTGCCGAGGCCGAGTAGGATGGAAATTGTTCACTGCTGCTGAAGGACCTTCCAGTCATTTCTTTTAATGGGGTTCAACTGTCAGATCAAATTTCCCAAACCCGTGTAAAAGGCTCTTATAATTAGATGTGTCATCTCCTTTTTTCATGGCAAAACTCAAAACTAGGCTGTTTCTATCAGTAAAATACTGATGTGTACTCTTTCTCTTCCAATAAGAGGATTGCTTTCTTTTTAGAAGGAAGGTTGGGGATTTCTTTCTTTCTTTTCTTTTCTTTTTTTTTTTTTCCCCCGGTTTTTCTTCCCTACTCCTTTTGTTAACGAAAGTGTATGACAAGTCAATGCTTTTCTTCAAGGTAAAATAAGTGCCTTTTTTTCTTTGAGTAATAACGTGATGTGCCTGGCTTTTTTTGGTTGTGTGGCTCTTAATTACAATCCAACACTAGAAATTAATTCATTCAATGACAAGCCAAGAGTCTCTGGTGACTATTCAAACAAATTTTCTACTTGAATAATTCAGATTCATAGCCTGAACAGCCAAAGGATATTCAAGTGGCCAGTAAGGAGCCTTTATTTCTAGTGTTTGAAACTCAGTCTTTAACTTCATTTAAAAATAAAATCTATCAGAATATACATATTATGTTTTCTAAAATAGATTTCTTGTCAAGTTTTAGTATAAGATTCTATACCCAAGGCTTCAGGAAGCCTGTGGCCTAACAATGTTTTGTTTTCATTATCTAACTCTATGCTTCAGAATTAGTAAAGAAAAAAAAATACATATATATATATATATATACATATATATGTCTGTAAAAATTATATTTGATAATTCCCCTAAACAGTTGCTTTTTGTTTGTTTGTTTGTTTGTTTGTGACCATTTGACTCTTTTAAATTCTGAACTGTATTGGCCTGCTGGGCGTGGTGTCTCATGCCTGTAATCCTAGCACGCTGGGAGGCCAAGGGGGGTGAATTACTTGAGTTGAGCAAGAGAGAGACCTCATCTCTACTAAAAATAGAGAAAAAAAAAAAAAAAGGAACTAGCTATGTGTTGCCATGAGCACCTCTAGTCTCAGCTACTTGGGAGGCTGAGGCAAGAAGATCCCTTGAGCCCAATCATTGGAGGTGGCTATGACCCCAGGGCACTCTATCCAGGGTATAGAGTAAGACACACACACACACAAATACAATACAATAAAAATAAATCCTGGACGATACAAGCTAAATGATTCTATATCAGGGTTTATTAACCTATCACTTTGTCATTTATCATTTTAACACCTCGACTTTATTATGTAAGGCCAATTACTTTATAAATAAATGATGTTAAAGGTGAATTGTCCTGGACAGGAGGGTAACTCAGAGAAAATATAAACCTACCTTCAAAGATAACACCATAAGGAATAAATGTGATGTTTCAGCCTTGGAAAAATGGATATGAAGGTCAAGTGTACAAGAAATAGAGGGATAGGATATTTTTGTTTTTCTACTTCAATGTGTAAAGTTGCACTAAGTATTTTCCTGACAGATTTTTTTCAGAATTATATACTTTTTAGGAATTTTCTCAAATGTGTATGTGAATGAAAGCATACAGCTTCAGAAGGAAAATTGTTCTTACTAATATGAAGACTGAGAAAAGTTTGGAGAAATGTACTAACCCAGTGATTCCCTGGACTTTGAGATTTCATACACTGATCAAATTTCTGTCATTTAGAAGGTAGAGGGGGAACGAGGGAGGTGGGAGAGAAGAGGAGAAAGGGAGATTGGTGCCCTCCCACTTAATGGGCACGGTGTAAGTGTACGTGGCACTCGTCTTGGGTGTGGGACACCACTGCAAGAGGGATTCTACCTAACAAGTGAAAACACTGTAGCCTAGTAGTTTTGTTTATACCCTCACGTCAAACTGAAATTAAAAAAAAAACAAAACAACAAAACCTTATAACAATAAAAATATAACCTACCCCCCCTCAAAAAAAGAAATGTGGAAAGCATATAGGCTCATGATAAGGAATAGCTTTTTTAAAAATCAAAGATATATACCTTCATTTAAAACAAAAAAAAAAAAAAAACCTCCCTACATTGCATTTTGTGCTTTCCATTTTCAGATAGCATTAAAAAAAAAAAAAAAAAAAAAAAGTGATACCCTGGTCAAATGGCAGCCCTGGAGCTAAATATTTAAAATATTAACTGGTCGGCAGCCCAATCAGTGTCAGTTACAAAGGCACTGTGCCTTCTTTGGTAAGGCTGTATATAAAAGCTCATCTGATTAATCTCACAACTACTAGTGGTATTGCTATTTGGTGCATTTTTAAGATTACCTTCCAAGCACCCAGTTTTCATTATTATGCAAATTAGTTAAAATAAAGCTCAAAATAACTGCACTGTTACCCTCTCAAAAAACAAAATAGAAACTAAAAGGATGAAGTTTAATCCATCAACCTGAGACAAAAGTTAAATAGTAAATTATTTTTTATTTTTATTATTTATTTGTTAATTTTTTGCAGTTTTTGGCCAGGGCTCGGTTTGAACCCACCACCTCCGGCATATGGGGCCTGCGCCCCACTCCCTTGAGCCACAGGTGCCGCCCAATAGTGAATTTTATAAATAGATTTTTCCTGGCCATAATGAAACTTAGCTGAAGTTTGCTGTAGGTCAAAGAGTTGTATCTATAAAGGAACAGCATCAGATCCCCAGCTCTAACCATGGACGTGAACTGATAGGTTGTGTGTTTCAATGAGGATACCATGTTTCATTATACCATGATGTTTCATTAAATGAAAATAGAAAGTTCCAGGATCCTTTATGAAGACAGATTCTGTGTAGCAATGCAGTACTCTTGGCTATGCTGGAAACTAACAATTTACCCAACTTACATAATTTATGCAGCTAAAGAAGGTCTAGATCTACTCAGCACCACAGAGTTGACAAACAAGTCCTTACTCTCCACTGGACCAGGCCTCCATCCCACCGAGAGAGGAGTTTCTCTAAGAATGGCCAATAAACTCTAATTAACAAATTCAAATATTGTGGCTTGGTTGTCTGTACCCTCACATTAACCTGAAATTTTAAAAAAAGAGAGAAATAAATAACCAAAAAAAAGAAAGAAAGAAAATGAGATTCTCCAATCTCAGAAAGCATAGTGAAAATAAAACAAAACAATGCCAAGGGGAAAAAAAAAAAAAAAAGAAAGAATGGCCAAAGACTTTGTTAGTTTTTACCCGTGAGGTCTCAGCCTCAATGACCTAGAGTGTGCTGAAGGTCTTTTCTTAGCCTGGGATGCAGGGCACACTCCAGCTCTTTGGGACTTGAGTTAATGCCCATGGTGCAGAGGCAGCATCAGCTACCAGACAGGACATTCACAGTGGAAGGACAGACCTGGTCAACCTGGGCAAGTGCCTCTGGATCTCTTTTTGTTTCCTCCTTGCATTAGGCACTAAAGCACCCAGCAAATGTGACACCCTGGAGCCCTTCATCTTCCACAGAAATGTGCACCTCTGAGTTAGGGAAGCAAACACCTGGTAAGTTCCCAAATAGTTCTGACCGGCCTGTTCAGCACAATTCAGTCCACTGCCTTTGCTGCATTATAAATCGTTCATGAGGAGAGAACAATCTAGGTTGATCCAAAATTAACATGGGTACCCAACATTGTTCTCTTCCCGGCTGAGCCAATTACTCCCACACCTACTACATTTTCTGCTGAATATACAACTTCAAACTGCTTTTTTTCTAAGTATGGTAAAATTAAATATCATGAACTATGGCTAAAATTCTGATTTACAGATTTGGGGTACCACATTTTTAACATTCTAATACTCTTTAATTGCTTGAATACCTAACAGAGTCAGAAAAAAGAAAAATAAATACATATAGCTCAGATTTTAATTCTTCTATTCTACCCAACCAACGCTAAGTATAAATAAACTGAGAAAAAATGTCTCCTTAAGCCTCATATATTCCTCTGTGGCAATTTATAGTAATAAATGCTAATCTGGGAGGCTGATTTGATTATTCTAATCACCAGAAAGCCTAGTGAATTTTTTTAATTAAAAGAGGAAGCTGGGGGAAAAGTGAATATCTAACAGTACCAAGCACATTTTTCTGCAAGAAATGCATGGCTTTTAATATTAGCAACTATATAAATGCCCTCCATGGTTCACTGAATCTTTATCACTTTACCCCCATGACCTGGCTCTAAAGCTATTTTATATATGCCAGGACACATGTGTAATAATTTGGAAATCCCCCTTCTGTTTTTCTTACCTAAAGCAGTTGCTTGGTGGATGAGGTGTTGGCAAATTTCTTGCATGCTGTGCTTTCATGCATGGAGAGTTCAAATTTATTTCACCATAGAAACAAGAACTCAAAATGCAAAAAAAAAACATGAATTGAACCCAATAGGTATAATATTTGCCTAATATTCAGTTTCAACATTTATTCTTCCCCAAATATTACCCACTGGTAACATCTTAGGTGTGGGTCAGACAATATGCTACTCAGAAGATACTTAGGATTTTTTTTTCCTTTTTAATTTGACCATGTACAATGTAACTAGTAAAAATGGAGCCAGGTTCATCTGTATCCACCGTATTGCTAACATTCCTTTGAGAAGTAGTTCCATTACATTGACCTTCACAGATTCCATAAGAGATTGTCAGAGTTTTCTAAAGTATGAAATTATTATTTATTACTCTGTGTAATGACCACCCAATCCACTGCCTTCAAAACGATGATACTGAACTGATTTAAGCATGAGAAGTCTTTGTGGTGGCTAGGGTTCAGTTTGGTGTTTTTTTTTTTAAGTGTTTTATATTTGAGACTTGATTTCCAATATTCAATTGGAAAATACTCAAATATCTACCAAAAGATGTGTCCTCTGTTGGGTCCCAGGACTGACGTCCATGCCTGACCATTCCATAGTTGCTACTTCCACCCATAATCCAGCCCCTCCTACCTGTGCAGCATGGATGGTACCTGAGCCCACAGCTAGTTACTATGCTAGCTTTGAAAGAGAAATCAAGAGATGGAGGTGGAGGTGACATTACATCTGTTGGTGCATGCCTAGGCTTCGAAAGATACACTGTCAGCAGGCGTATACACAACCTACTAAATAATTCACAAATCAAAGCTGCCTTGCCTTAGAGGTCATAACATCCCTGCCCTCTTGTAGGAAAGCAAGGGAGATCTGGAGAAGTTAAAAGTGACTTAACAGCCAAATAAGTCATTAGGGGCAAAAACAAGACAGACATCCAGTCATCATAAAGGCCACTTCCATACTTGCTTTTTCACTGCCTGTCTGACCACACTCCAGTCGCCTTCCTGGCTTTATGGTGAAGGGGGACGGAAAAGAATGACCCTCAGTGGTTTCACAATTCACATACATAGGATGTTTCTATAAGATACAACCATTCTTTTCTTCCCATCCTTTAAGATCAATTCTGTTGGATCGGCACTTGTAGCTCAACGGCTAGGGCGCCGGCCACAAACACTGGGGCTGGCAGGTTTGAACATGGCCCAGGCCTGCCAAACAACAATGGCAACTACAACAAAAAAATAGCTGGGTGTTGTGGCGGGTGCTTGTAGTCCCAGCTGCTTGGGAGGCTGAGACAAAAGAATCGCTTAAGCCCAAGAGTTTGAGGTTGCTTTGAGCTGTGACCGCACGGGACTCTACCAAAGGCAACATAGTGAGACTCTGTCTGAAAAAAAAAAAAAGGATCACAATGGTATATGTGAAACTTAGTAAATGTAGAATGTAAATGTCTCAACACAATGACTGTGAAATAGACTGTGAAATAGACTTCCACATAGACTGGAAGGCTATGTTAACCAGTGTAATATAAACGTGTCAACCGGTCTGTGAAACTAATGTATGATGCCCCATGATCATACCATTGTACATAGCTATGATTTAATAAAAAAAAAAAAAGGAAAAAAAAAAGGATCAATTCCGTATCTTGTCTTTTAATGATTTTTTATTCGAAATCTTTGTTATTTTTAAGTAATTATACCCACATTTTAATAGGGTGTGTATCTATGCTTTCTGTTTAGCTTCTGAGATAATTTCCTGACACTGATGCAGCTATTTTTTTAAGGAGATAATGTTCACAAGAATTTTAGGATCCTGTTTTACACTTCTACGTAAATGTAGAACCTCCATAGTTGACCTAATTTTCATAGACCAGACAAGTACCACATGTATGTATCAGAACTGTAGGCCTAGTTCCTTATGTTGACCAGTTTGTAAGATGCTGGATGGTTACCTTACAGAGGTTGTACTGTATATTCAGGAAAATGCTCACTGCACTGCTCTGTTCTCTAATAAGGTTGTTACTAAGGGGACAGAGGGCAGAGAACAAAGAAAACCAACAGCCTTCATCTCTTCTTTTTAATTGTTTAACTTTATTACTGTTGCACCATTTATACAATTACATATAATTTCAATGCATCCATTGTACTTTTTTTTTGTTTTTTTAATTTATTTTTATTTTTTCTATTTTCCAATGAGTGGTGTGTTGGTGTCTGTGACACAGAATGGAAGAGAAACTAGAACTGCAATGAACGCAGACTTTTTTTTTTTTTTTTTTTTTCATTTCCACTGACCAATAAACAGAACTACAGGTGCACCCAACCACGGACATGCATTAACTCGTCATGAGAAATCTAGGTAGGCTAAGTAGGATGAGAGAATGTTTGTTACTCCCAAAAATATCTGGAGAGGAAGAATGGAGGATTGGCATCGGGATACATGTGGACAAGCTAAGTGGGCTCTGTCTGAAAGTTGGCATTCATCCACAACATTAAAAAAATATCAAAATAAGAAAGGCTGTAAATTAAAAAGAAAACACAGAAAATACTGCTTTCATAAAGATCTGATTGCCTTGGCACAGGCCCTGTGGGCAGAATCAAACGCATCACTCCCAACTGCCCTGGAAAAAGAAGAAAAGCTATTCGGTCTTAGCGGTGGAGCGCGTGAAACAGCAGTCAGTTCAGGTACAAACGATGTACTGCACTTTCAGACACTGATCTTTAAAATCCAGGACTTCTTGGTAAAGTTGACTGAAGGTATATTAGATATTTCCCCACAAAAATACTATTTGGATTCTCCCCACCCCCTCCCTCCCTCGATGGGACACATCCTTTTTTTTTCCTTGGGCAATACGTATCATTACTTCCAATTTGAAACAAGTTAGTATAGGACAGAGAGAGAGAGAGAGAGAGAGAGAGAGAGAGAGAGAGAGAGAGAGAGAGAGAGAGAGAGGAAGAAAGAGAGAGAAATCTTTTCTGTTTTGTTTTAAGTGGTATTATTTTCCCATAGGCTGTCCTTGTCACTCTTTCACTGCTACGGATTGATCAGAATTAGCTGCCGGGGCCTCGCCAGCCTTCGGCTCTTCTGCGGGGGCTGCAGGGGCCTGGGCCTTGGTCGTAGAACTAGGTGCTTCCGTGGCTGCGGGGGTCTCCTTGGTGGAGGCGGCGGCCTCCGTGCCGCTAGATTTTGAGTCTGAAGCCGGGGCCCCGTCACTTTTCGTCTCCTGGGCGGCAGGGGCTGCGGGAGCCTCAGTCTTTTTGGGGTCCCCTTCCTCCTTGCCCGGGCCGTCCCCGGCGGCGGGCGCCGCGCTCTCGGCCGGGCCCGCGGTGGCCTCGGCGGCGGCTCTGGGGGCCTCGCCGCCGGCAGCGGGGCCGGGGGCCGCGGGCTCCGACTCGGCCGCCTTCGGCTCGGCCTTGGCCTCGGCCGCGCCCTCCGCCTTCTCGGGCTCCGCCTTCGGGGCCTCCTCCGCGGCGGCGGCGGCCGCGTCCTTGGCGCCCTCCTGCTCTTCGGCCTTGCGCTCGCCCTCCTGGGCGTCCTGCTCCGCCTTCTCCTTGCCCTCCTTGGCCTCGGCGGGCTCGGCGGCCGCCTGGGGCTCTCCCTCCTTGGGGGTCCCCTCCTCTTCGGTCCCCGCGCCTTCAGCCTTCTTGTCTTTGTCCTTGGCCTTCTCGTCGTTCACATTGTAACCCTTCTTCTTCTTGCTCAGCTTGCCTCCCATCTTGGAGTTCTGTAACCAAACACAGAACAAAAAAAAAAAAAAAACAGAAAAGGGAATTAATTGCTCGGCTAGAGTGAAACAGGGAGGCGTCAGTTTAAGTGAGGAGTTCAAAACTCTTCTGAACTCTGCACACACACACACCCCAACCTCCCCCGGGGGTAACACGGGGAATTTTCTTTATATACAGTTCAATCATTATATCATACGATTACCACACAATTGAACATAGAAATCAAACATTCGAGGAAAATTTAGGAGCTCAGGCACGTGGAATTGTTAGGGAAAAAAAACAACAAAAGAAATTAAGGAACTCTGTTGAGAGCTTCTAATCACGCAAGTTGAGGAAGTAAGCAGCTTAAGAATCGGTGATTAGACCCAAAGCTTGGACGTGGAGCGCTGTTTGTTCCTTATCTGCCTTCCCAGGTCTGCCTGTATCCAATATCCAACACTTGTGTGCAAAATGGCAGGGACAGCCATTTTAGATCTATGCTATACAAGTCTTCTTAATTTTAAAATGCTTTCTGGAAAAAAATGCAAACTACAATAAAGCACCAATCACAAATTTCTTTTAAGAAATCCAAACTACAAACTCATTTTAAAACGACTATTCCTATGTCAGTTTTACGGACGCAAACACATCTTCAAAGACAAGACAAGCAGGGTTCAGTCTACTGGTTACCCAGTGGGAGCAGTTACATAAAGTAGAGTGTCTCCAACTATTTTTAGTTCACTAGTTTTGTATCTGACTTCCTTTCAAGGTCTTGTTCACTTTCAAAAAAGTTCCAGAAGTCCCGCAGAGGTGGCTCCCAGCTGTGATCCTAGCACTCTGGGAGGCTGAGGCAGTGGATCCCTTGAGCTCAGGAGTTCTAGACCAGTCTGAGCAAGAGTGAGACCAGGTCTCTACTAAAAATAGCAAAACTAGCTGGGCATGATGGCAGGAATCTGTATTCCCAACTGCTTGGAAGGCTGAGGCAAGAAGATTGCTCAAGCCCAAGAGTTTGAGGTTGCTGTGAGCTATGTTGCCATAACACTCTACCCAGGACAACAGAGTGAGACTCTGTCTAAAAAAAAAAATTCTATAGAAATATAAAATTGTTCTTCATTACCAATTTCCTGATTAGAATTCAAACTATACATGCAAGCTTAGTGGTCATTAACAGCATTTTTCACTCAAAGTTAAGTTCCTAACTGTCTCGAGGATGCTACTTCAAAGGGGTAAGGAGCTCAGATTGTCTTCGAATCCTGAATTCTTCTCCTCTGGTACTCAAGCATTAATCTAGATAAGAAATTTCATCCAGAACCATGGCTAAGGCCACGTAGATTCTGGTTTTTTCTTCTTCTTTTTTAATCTTGAAGTGCATTTTTATGGCATCATTTATCAGTGCAGGTACACTGAAATGCTGCTCTTACAAAGGAAATTGGTTACTTTTTCCTGATGAAATAAATCGCATTCCATTATCCTGGATAGTCCTTACAAATATGGAAGTGCAGAAAAGAGAGCAAGCCTTGCCCTGGCCCCCAGTGGTGGTTCTGGTTCTGGCCAGGGTGGGGTCCACTGGCAGAATTGTCAAGCACTCCTTCACCAGCCTTCTTGTTTTTGTTCTTTTAAAAATATTCATCTACCATGTTTGGAGAACACTTAGAGATCTAAAAATAGACCTGCCATTCAATCCTATAATTCCTCTACTAGGTATATACCTAGAAGACCAAAAATCACATTGTAACAAAAATGCTTGTACCAGAATGTTTATTGCAGCCCAATTCATAATTGCTAAATCATAGAAAAAACTCAAGTGCCCATTGATCCACAAATGGATTAATAAATTGTGGTATATGTACACTATGAAATATTATGCAGCCTTAAAGAAAGATGGAGACTTTTCCTCTTTCATGTTTACATGGATGGAGCTGGAACATATTCTTCTTAGTAAAGTATCTCAAGAATGGAAGAAAAAGTATCCAATGTACTCAGCCCTACTGTGAAACTAATTTATGGCTTTCATACGAAAGCTATAACCCAGTTA